>PVIY010003482.1:0-112830 GCA_004026745.1 Myrmecophaga tridactyla
GTTTTTCTCAGTCCCTTGATGCTGAGTCTCAGCTCATTCCAGTATCTCTGTCCCACGTTGCCAGGAAGGTCCACACATCTGGGAGTCATGTCCCACGCAGAGAGGGGGAGGGTGGTGAGACTGCTCGTCGTGTTGGCTGGAGAGAGAGGCCACATCTGAGCAAGAAAAGAGGCTCTCTTGGGGGTGACTCTTAGGCCTAGATTTTAAGTAGACTTGACCTATGCTTTGTGGGGTTAAGTTTCATATGAACAACCCCCAAGACTGGGGGCTCAGCCTATAGCGTTGGTTGTCCATACTGCTTGTGAGAATATCAAGAATTCAACTTGGGGAAGTTGAATTTCTCCCCGTTCTCACCATTCCCCGAAGGGGGCTTTGCAAATACTTTTCCACTTACTGATCGAATCACTCTGGGATTCATCGGGGCATCACTCTGGACAAACCAACAAAATCTTATGTCCTACCTGAGATTCTAAGTACTTATGGCGTTCAATCAAACTATCTACATAACTCTTAATAACTTTTAAGAGTATAAAGGGGTTCTGCGATGCAAAAACTTGAGAACTGCTGTTGGAAAATAGTATTTAATAGCATGGAAAAATATTAAGTGTATATATATATATATATATATATATGTATGCTGTGGTGGGGGGGTCACACTTCATTCTTTTTCCATGTGAGTGTCCCCTTATTGCAGCACCAGTTGCTGTGTTTTTGTTGTTGTTGTTGTTTGGTTGTTCATTTGTTTGTTTCTTTGGGAAATGCGCAGACAGGGAATTGAACCTGGGTCTCCCATATGGCAGGTGAGAATTCTACCACTAAACTACCCTTGCACCTCCCTAAGAATATATTTTAAAATAAAAAAGCATATTACAAAACAGGTGATCCCATTTGTGCAATTTTTTTTAAAAGCATATCTTAGGAAATACATAATATATTAAAAGTGATCATCTTTGTTGAGATTGCTTTCTTTTTTGTGTTTTCCTACATATTCTACAGTGAAATTTGCATTAAAACTTTAGTTTTAAAGATAGTACCTAGACATTTTGAGTAATTCACCTCAGTTCAACTGAGGAATAAGGAGAAAAATATTAACAAGGGTTACCTATATTATGCTTTTTAAAACATTTTACTAGATCACATGCATTTCATCTTTTACTGGGTCTTTCTGTCTTTCCCTTTTGTTGGTGATGAATAAGAAAATATTTTGGGAAATTTTTCTAATTTTTAGAATTCTAAAAACTCTTTAGTTTAAATTTTAGAATTAAATTTTAGAACTAATTTTTAGAACCTAAAGAGATCCAAGTGCTTTAACTTCTTATAAAAATGACTTTTTGGATATAACATTTGAAATTAATCTCTTTTATTCCAACACAGTCCACTGTA
Source organism: Myrmecophaga tridactyla (assembly GCA_004026745.1). Taxonomy (NCBI): domain Eukaryota; kingdom Metazoa; phylum Chordata; class Mammalia; order Pilosa; family Myrmecophagidae; genus Myrmecophaga; species Myrmecophaga tridactyla. Next base: position 1,384 of record PVIY010003482.1, read on the forward strand.
AAAATAAATTACACCATTGAATATGTTTTGCTGCCTTCTGATTTCAAGATTTTACAGTCAGAAACAAAAAGGCTAGACAAGCTACTACTGAGTTATTTGCCTAATATATCAGCACGAATTTTATTTAATCCAGAGATACAGATATCAACGGGAATTTTATTTAACCTCTGTTTCTTTTTTCCTCTGGAATTTTCATGACTTTGTTTTTATTATTTGCATTATGTGGTATAATTAAAAAAAGATTTTTTTTCTTTCCTAGCAGTGGAGCCTGATGATGGGACCACCAATTAGTTCTTCTGTATGTTTCTTAACTGTTAACTCTTGCTGTAGGTAGGCTGCTGCTGATTGGTGCACTTTCAGCTTAAAGGAAACCAGGAACCCACATCAACAAGCAACATGACAGAATTTGATTACTGCATGTTAATCAGTAATGGTGGTAGAAAGGAAATAAGAATGTAAAATACCTAGACAATTGGTTGGAAGGTTGAGGAGAGATGCAAAGTTTAGTTGTCAATGTAGATTTTATTGTCAGGCTTTGTAAATTGTGTTCTTGAGAGATGAATTCCTTCAGGTTGCATTTCTCCAGTTTTTAGGACACATTGGAGAGGGCATTTAACTGATTTCAGAAAAAGATAATTTCCCACACAGCCTTTATAGATCATTGATTTGAGAATAAAGGGGAAAAACAGGGTTTGGGAAATTAAAAACATATATTTTACATATGCATAAAAGGCCATACTTTCTAATATCACCCTTACTGAAACTACAAAATTGCTGGTATTAATGAGTTATCATCCAGGGTTGAGTTAGCAGAGAATGTCTGAGGATTGGTTGGTAACGAAAACATCCTGATTAATTTTCCTTGATGGATTATTGACAGCAGACATTTAGAGACTAGCTCAGAATTGAATGAAGGGACACTTGGAAGTTAAAGAGAAGGTGTATGGTTGTTGCTCAATCAGAATTTTTCAGTTCTTCTATTCCCTTTCATATTGCAGTTCTCTACATATAGCATAGTCGGTCTCAAGGATGCTTCTCTCAAATCTGGAGGTGCCTTCGTTGGGCCTCAGGGGAGCCTCCCTGAGGTTTATCCAGACAGGCCTGAAAGAGCTAACATATGCCCCCCACTCCACCCCACCCTACCGCCCCGAGTCTCTGTGCTAGCACCAGGCGACAGGGTCCACCCTCCTGAAACTTCAGGGTGAATTTCATCCACCCCTGCTCATCTCAGCAGCATCTGCTGCAGTAAGAGTTTGGTTGTCTTACCATTATTTTTCCCTAAAAAGTGACAGAGAAAAGAAAAAACGTTGCCATATACTATGCTAGGTATTTGGGCAACCTTGGTCCCCAAATGAGCTGGATTTTATTTTGAAATTTATTATTAATATTTTTCAAAGCCACAATTTAAAGGTTCTTTCTCTGTTGCAAACTTAAGAAAAATCGCAGGAGGGCCACAAAGGAAATGAGGAATTCAATCAGACTTCTACTTTTTGAGTCAATTAGCCCTCATTCTCAGTGCTCTTATGGAGTTATAATGGTAGTAAGAAAAAAAAAAAATCAGTGGAACAGCAGGGTTTGAGAAATCTATCTTGACTCACTGATTTATTTAAAAAAGATCCCAACCCTGACACATTCTATTCAGACGAAGTGCTCTGTCTCTTAGTAACCACTGCTCAGCATTTACAGGAGTTTGACAGCAGTAGCTGGTGGGGTACAGTTTCTGCTCTCTGCTAATACTCAGTAGCATTGAAGAACTTCAGTGCTAAACAGCTAAGTTCTGTTTAACTCCTCAACTGGGGACTCCCAGAAGATGAATATTCTTATTCCTGATGGTTTTCCATTTACATTCAACGGTGGTTGATTGTTTTTTTTCTCACACTTGGATCTTAGCTGGTGGTTCTCAACTGGTATATGTCTGAAGACATTTTTGAGTATCCCATTGGCATATATCATCCTTATATAATTGGCAGGGGGTGACGGTGGTAGTGCTACTTCATCTTTTGGGTGGAGGTCAGGGGTACATCCTGACCTCCACTTCCTCAGTGAACAGGACAGCCCCCCACCACAAAGATTTATACAGCCCAAAATGTCAATAGCACCAACATTGAAGAATCCCCAAGACCACAGACAATCTGCTTGCCTACCTTTTGGTCTAGGACAGCAGCTGCCATTCTTGTAATACAATGGTTCCTTTATTTTGGTTTTCTAGACCCAGCATCTTCTTGCCCTCAGTTTTCTATAGTACTGGAGAATTTAGTGGATGAGTTTTTATACTTTTCTTAGGTGGAGTCAGAGTTGTGTGCCTGAAATTCATTTAACTGAGTCACAGCCGTTTATTGCCTGGCCCTGAATAGATAGGTACTTTCCAAGCATTTATAAATTGATGGTTTATGCTAAAACCAAATTACTCTTTAACTCTGGACAAATAAATGGTTTCTACAATGCCAAAGTTCTGGATGAGTCATGTAGCACCTTTAGCCACTACTACATGGACATTTTCTACTTAATATAAGTGAAAAAGTTTGTGCGTGTGGACCATGTGTAATATTTTGGTTGGTGAGGTAGGGTAGGAAGAAAGAAGATACTCACTCTTTTGAAACCCTTCAAATGGATCACTTCTTCATCTGGTCCTGATGGTGAAGTCAGGCAAATGTCTTAGGAACTCCACGTCTCATGTTACCTCAGTTGTTAATAGCAAATATATATCATTAACTAATTACCAGAACTGTCTAAAGCCCTAGGGAAGACATGGTGATGGAATTTTCCAGTCTGCTGAGAGGTTGGCATAGCAGTGGAAGCATCTGCATAATACTAACTGTTATAGATTGAACCCAAAAAGGTGTTGAAGTCCTAACTTTCAATACCTCCGAATGTAACCTTATTTGGAGATAGGGTTGTTGCAGATGTAATTAGTTAAGGTGAGGTCATATTGGAGTATAGTGGGCCTTTAATCCAATATAATGGTGTCCTTATAAGAAGAGGAAAAGAGGCGCAGACAGCACACAGGGAGAAGGCAATGTGAAGACATAAGCAGAGACTGGGGTTATGCAACCACAAGCCGTAGAATGTCAAGGATTGCCAGTAACCACTAGAAGCTAGGAAAAGGGGAGGAAGGATCCTTCCCTAGAGCCTTCAGAGAGAACATGGCCCTGCTGACACCTTGACTTAGCCTGTAGTATTATGAGAGGATAAGTTTCTGTTGTTTCAAGCTGCCTGGATTGTGTTACCCTGTAATGGCAGCCTAGCCTGCTGCTGGGTCATAGTTTTCAAGATGTTCACAGACTTTGTGAAAGTACCCTGAGGCACATCCAGGCACACCGTATGGTTTACATCGCCCTTCATTTGCACTTGTGGTTCCTTTTCCCTAAATTGCCTCCAACCATCCCAACCCAGGCTTCCTGGAAAACTCATTTGCATCTTTCAAAACCTTACATCAGCATTTTATACATTGTGATTACTTTCCAGACCTCTCTTCTCAAATACGCATTCCTGCAGCCTGTTCCACTCCACCCCAAAGTTAACAACCTCTCTGTACCACATCTGATGCCTTTTGTGTAGTCTTCTGTTACTGTGTTTGTCACAGGTATTGTAATTCTTTGCTTATAAGTATATCTCCCTTCTTAGCCTGTAAGTTCCTAGAAGGCAGGATCTTTGTACTTTTAAAACCACTTTCCACTAAACCTAATTGGGTGAAGCAATCAGAGCTCTCCATTTTCTCTGTATGTGCTGGTCTGAAAGGATGTATGTCCCCTAGAAAAGCCATGTTTTAATCTAGATCCCATTTCGTAAAGGCAGAATAATCCCTATTCAATACTGTATGTTTGAATCTATAGTTATATCATCTCCCTGGAGAAGTGATTTAATTAAGAGTGGTTGTTAAACTGGATTAGGTGATGACATGTCTCCACCCATTTGGGTGGGTCTTGAGAAGTTTCTGGAGTCCTATAAAAGAGGAAACATTTTGGAGAATGAAGGAGAGAGAGTAGAGCAGAATGGTATAGCCATGAGAAGCAGAAGTCCATCAGCCAGTGACCTTTGAAGATGAAGAAGGAAAATGTCTCCCCAGGAGCTTCATGAAAAAGGAAGCCAGGAGAAGAAGCTAGCAGATTATGCTGTGTTCGCCATGTGCCCTTCCAGATGAGAGAGGAACCGTGATTGTGTTCACCATGTGCCCTCTCACTTGAGTACCTTTCCCTGGATGCCTTTGATTGGACATTTCTATAGACTTGTTTTAACTGGAACATTTTCTCGGCCTTAGAACTGTAAATTAGAAACTTATTAAATTCCCCTTTTCAAAAGGCATTCCATTTCTGGTATATTGCATTCTGGCAGCTAGCAAACTAGAACACTGTAAAACAGAGAAAATTTAAAATAAAGACTGATACCCAGGGCAATTACTCCTGTTACCAGACTAGTCTCCTTACTCACCCTTTTAAGTTGTAGTTTTACTAAGGGTCAGTTGTGATTATTCCCAAACCCTTTTATGTTAGTTGCACTTATAGTTACTACATGATTTGACTAAATATTCCTTAAGCAGATGAACTATGGGTGCAAAAATAAAAGAGTTGTTCCTCTGAAAACAAATGTGAGTGATTTTGAAATATTTCATGTGAGGAGAGCCACTAAAAGACTTGTCCTTGCTCACAGGGAGCATATAGCCTTGTAGATTAACTAACATAGATGTAAAAATAGCTCTATTGTGGGGTGGTGAATGCCATAGGAGAAGATTACATTGAGATTCCAGAAGTTTGGGAGAAGAAAATTACTTTTGCCTTGCAGGATCTGATTATTTCATGGGGAAGGTAACATTTGAGCTGGTCGTTGAAGAGAGAGTAAGGTTGGGATGTACAGAGATAATTCATTCCAAGTGAAGAGAAAGATGTTAAGCAAAAACATAAGGTGAGAGGGGAGGAGGAACCCTATACTTGGTTGGATTCATGGGAAGAGTGAGAGGCACAGCAGGAAAGATAACTAGGTTTCAAACAGTAGAGCTCCTTCCAGACTTATAAAATGACTGGCCATTACGGAAATAAGATATTTATTCTTCTCCTGCAATGAATTTGAATTGTATTTAGTATACCTATAAAATGAGCAATCTATGTTACAGCATAATAATGTATAATTTTTCCATCCATTGTTTCATGGATTTCCCCCCCTAACTTCCTAATGGCTTATAAGCTCCTTCTGAGCCTAAGCTTTTTCATATTACTTTTGGTCATTAACGCATGTGATGATTTTTCTGCTATAAGAACATGGGTCCTCAATTCCTGGTAAAATATTAATTCTATCATAAGTGACTGTGTTGCTAAGAACTCTTGGGTTTTTTTTAAAGGCCACATAAAGCACTATAAATTTGTGTTATAGGATCACAAGCTTGCTTGGTGTCTTATGTTTTTGTTTTTGTGTTTTTTTTGGCATGGACAGGCTCTGGGAATCGAACCTGGGTCTCCGGCATGGCAGGCGAGAACTCTGTCACTGAGCCACTGTTGCATTGCCCTGTCTTATGTTTTAAAACATGTTTTTCAAAGTTTTCAATCTAAGCAGGATCATATGTGCCTTCCCATTGTTGTGTTACGACAATTGATATTTAAAGACTTTAAATTATTAACTTGGATAAATTCTTACCCATTACCTTGTTTTTCTTTTAAATACAGTTCCTATTAGTGCACTGTGATTGCTTAGAAGTAGAATAAGGCATCATATAAATCTAAAGTATTGTTCATAATTATATTCCTATAAAGAAACTTAATATTACTTGGTAAAGTCCATTCACAGGCATGCTGGAAGTAACTTCCTATTTCATTAACATTCCCTGAAAAAAAAAATCAACTGCTGGAAAGTTTCTAGAATGCATATCATGAGTCTAATAAAAATAAAGTTTAATTTTCAGATAAAGATAGTTTAAGGACCCATTTCACTTTTTCAGAATTATAGTTTAAAAAAAATTAAAGCACCAATTCCAAACAAAGATGTTGATAATGATAAGGGAAATTATTATTATGGTCGTTTTACTTGGATGGCTAGCCCCATTAAAAATTTCAACTTGAATATATTTATATATATATTTTTCCATCTTTTGGTTTCCTCAATTATATAATATTGTATATTGTAAACCATAAGATCATCTGCATTCATGGCTCTTAATAAGTTACTGGGCTCTGTTTCAGTTAAAATGAAATGAAGAGAGATGTGTATAAAAGGAGGTCGACCACTGCCTAAACAGGAAACAAACACATGGTCATCATATTCCAGGCCCTCATCCTTCATTTTGGAAACCCAGAAATTTGATTTTTCAGCACAATTTAGTGGCATTCATCTCTTGAGAACTGATTTATGTGAATACAACTCACAAGAAATTAATTTAGAAGAGAGAATGTCAACTTAACGGTGGGAGATGACATGGACATACACACTACTATATCACACAATTCAAATTTTTTTTTGAAAGGCACTTAGAGAAGTGGCAAAGCACACACAGTCCTCCAGGCTCTCATTATTCCACAAAGAGTCACGCTCACTACGGGAATAGCTGGAATGCTATGGGAAGGAAAGGGTTCTATAGAGGGACGATGCCTGTATAATCTTTAATTTATTAACAGGGAAAGGGGGACATGGAAATAAAAGACAAGATTCAGGACTTTATCAGAGAACTGGAAAAATGGAAACTCTATTACTGGAAAATATAATTAAAAAAAATAACACCTTTGATGATTTTAACAGCACTTCAGAGACAGTTAAAGGCAGAATTAGTGTACTAGAGGATAGGTAGGAAGAAGTATCCAAATAAAGTACAGAGAACATACAATGAGAAGTTCTAATTTATTGATAACTGGAATCTCTGAAAAAGATAGGAGAGAATATGGGGCAAAAGCAAAATTTAAAAGAGTATGGTTGATAATTTCTCAAAAATGATGAAAGACATCAATAGACAGGTTTAAGAAGCCATGTAGTCCCCGAGCAGAATAAAACACGTAGGCATGTGAAAGCAAACCTTCTCAAAATGACAACAAGTAGACCTTGAAAACAGCTGGAGAATGGTGGGAGGAAAATCAATATTACCTTCAGAAAAGCAGCAGTTATACTGATAGATGGCTTCTCCATTGTTTCTGTTGTGAAACAGAAAATGGAGTAATGATTTTAAAGTGCTGAGAGAAAATATCTGCCAATCTCGAATTTTTTTTTAATTTTAAACTTTTTATTTTGAAATGTTTTCAAACTTACAGGGCAGTTAAAAAAATAATACAAAACCTATACAGAGAACTCCAGCATATCCCTGTGCCCCCCCAAATACCTGATCCACCGATTTTAACATTTTGCTGAATCATTCTATCCATGCATTTTTTTATCAACCAGTTTTCTGGACACTTGAATGTAGGCTGTAAATATCATGCTCCCTGAAAATTTAATACTGCCATGTACATTTCCTAAGAACAGGAATATTCACTTATGCAACCACCTTAAGTGCAGTTATCAAGTTGAAGAAATTTAATATTGATATGATGCTTAGAGTCTGTATTCTAATTTTTTCTTATGCCTATAATGTCTTCTTGAGCCTTTTTTTCCCTCCCCAGCTAGATCCCTATCCAGGATCATGTATTGCATTTAATTGTCTTGGTCTCTTAGTTGCCCTTTCTTTTCTGCAATTGTGGGAACATACATACAGCAAAAACTGTCCCATGTCAGTTACACCCAGCCATACTATTCGCTGGGATTATCGCAGTCACTATGTCGCAGTACCCTTGTCACTTCCATCACTAAAAATTTTCAGTCTCCTCAAACAGAAACCCACACCCATTATGCATCAACTCTCCATTCCCCCACCCCCTGCCACAGGTAACATGTTACTTTAACTTTGGTATCTACGAACTCGCATACTCTGTTATTTTCTTTGTAATTTCCATTGGACTTAAATTTAACATGCTAAATCTGTAACAGTCTTACTTGCTTTACTGCCACTTTATGCTGGCTCGAACGGATTGTGTGCCTTAGAAAAGTCATGTTTTAATCCTGATATAATCTTGTGGGAGGAACTGTTTCTTTTAATCCCTATTCAGCACTGTAGGCTGGAAGCTTGATTAGATTATCTCCACGGAGGTGTGCTACGCCGAATTGTGGGTGTTAACCTTGGATTAGAGGGAGATGTGACCCCCACCCATTCCAGGTGGGTCTTGATTAGTTTGGTGGAATCCTTTAAAAGAGGAAATATTTTGGAGAAAGTTTGAGAACGATAAGATAGCCAGGAGATTCTAACAGAGCCATGGCAGAGCCACGAGAAGAGTGCATCAGGCAGAGATCTTTGGAGATGAAGAAGGAAAATGTCCCCAGGGGAGCTTCGTGAAATAAGAGGCCTGGAGAGAAAGCCAGCAGATGTTACCATGTTCTCCATGTGCCTTTCCAGTTGAGAGAGAAACCCTGAACTTCATCAGCATTTCTTGAATGAAGGTAACCTCTTGTTGATGCCTTAATTTGGACATTTTTGTAGACTTACTTTAATTGGGACATTTTCTAGTTTAATTCCCCTTTTTAAAAAGCCATTCTGTGTCTGGTATATTGCATTCCAGCAGCTAGCAAACTAGAACACAACTTAACTTCAGTAGCATACACAAATTATGTTCCTATATCCCTCCATCCCCCCACCTTTATGTAGTCCTTGTTACAAATTAGCATGTTTATATGTGATAGTCTGAAACCACTGATTTATCATTACATTTTGTACATTTGGTTTTTAGATCCTGTAGGAAGTACAAAGTACAATTACGAACTAAAAACACAATAGTACTGGCATTTATGTTTACAGGCCACACATGGTGCATGATCAGTGGCCGACAGCGCCACCACGATCATTCCTAGAACATTTGCATCACTCCAGAAAAAGAAACAAAAGAGAAAGCTCATACATCTCCCACCCCACCTTCCCCCTCACCGACTACCAGCATTTCAATCTAACCGATTTATTTTACCACTTATCCCCCCATCATTCATCCATTTTTTATCCATATTTCCTCACCCATCCGTCCATACCCTGGATAAAAGGAACATCAGATGCGGTGTTTTCACAATCACACAGCCACATTGCAAAAACTACATCACCACACAATCATCCTCAAGAATCAAGGCCACAGGAACACAGCTCAACAGCCTCAGGCACTTCTCTCCAGCCACTCTTAACACACCAGGAACTAAAAAGGGACATCCATACAATGTGCAAAACCAACTCTAGGATAACCTCTCAACTATGTTCAAAATCTCTCAGCTACTGAAACTTTATATTGACTCATTTTTCTCTTTCTCCTTTTGGTCAAAAAGCCTTTCTCAATCTCACAATGCTGGATCCCAGCTCATCCAGGAGTTTTGCCCCATTTGGTCAGGGAGGTTTACACCCCTGGGAGTTATGTCCCTATTAGGGGGGAGGGCAGTGAGTTCACCTGCCAAATTGGCTCAGAGAGAGATGCCACATCTGAGCAACAAAAGAAACTCTCTGGGATGACTTCAAGGTATAACCATAAGTAGGCTTAGACTATCCCCTGAGGAATAAGTGCCACAGGGGTGAACCCCAAGATTGAGGGTCACCTTTTGATTTGGCTGTCCCCACTGCTTGAGAGAATATCAGGAACATTCCAAATGGGGTAGTTGAATATTTCCTCCTTTCTCCCCAGTTCCCTAAGAGGTCTTTGCAAATACTTTTTTATACACTGCCCAAATTGCTCTGAGATATACCATCTCCCTCATTTTTGAAAAGCATTTTTGCTAGATATAGAATTCTTGTTTGGCAGGTTTTGTTTGTTCATTTGTTTTTTGCTTTCAGTGCTTTAAATGTAGTTATCTCACTGCCTTCTGGCCTCCGTGGTTTCTGATGAAAAATCCGCACTTTATTTTATTGAGACTCCCTTGTCTATGCCATGTAGCTTCTCTCTTGCAGCTTTTCCAAAATCTCTCTTTGTCATTTAACAGTTTGATTATATTATGCTACAGTGTGGATCTCTTTCGGTTTACCTGTTTGGAGTTCATTGACCCTCTTGAATGTGTATATTCATGTCTTTTGATAAATTTGGAAAGTTGTCTCGGCCATTATTGCTTTGAATATTCTCTCTGTCCCTTTCTCTCTTTCTTCTCCTCTGAGACTCCCACAATGTATGTAATAATATGCTTGATGGTGTCCCACTGGTTCCTCAGGCAGTTCACTTTTGTTCAGTCTTTCTTCTTTCTGCTCCTCAGACTGGATGATTTAAATTGTCTTATTTTCAAGTTCACTGATTCTTTCTTCTGCCTGCGCCATTCTGATGTTGAACCATTCTAGGGAATTTTAAATTTCTGTTACTATTCTTCAGCTCTGTTTTGTTCCTTTTCATAATTTTCATCTCTCTATTGATATTCTCTTTGTATTCATCTATAGTGTATTAGTTTGCAAGCTGCCAGAATACAATATACCAGAATTAGAATGGCTTTTATAAAGGGAATTTAATAAGTTACAAGTTTATAGTTCTTAGCCTATAAAAATGTCCAAACTAAGGCATCTAGGTAAAGATACTTTAATTCAAGTTAGGCCAATGGGTCAGGAACTCCTCTGTCAGCTGGGTAGCCACATGGCTGGCATCTGCTGGTCCCTTGCTCCTGGGCTCCATTGATTTCAGTTTCTTTGGGGGTTCCTCACTTTACTTCTCCGGGGCTAGCTTTCATTTCTTGGTGTACTGGTTTGAAAGGAAATATGCCACCTAGAAAATCCATGTTTTAACCAAAATTCCATTTCACAAAGGTAGAATAATCTCTATTCAATACTATATGTTTGAAACTGTAATCAGATCATCTCATTGAATGATGTGATTTAGTCAAGAGTGGTTGTTAAACTGGATTAGGTGATGACATGTCTCCACTCATTTGGGTGGGTATTAATTGGTTTATTGGAGTCCTATAAAAGAGGAAATGTTTTGGAGAATGGGAGATTCGGAGAGAGCAGAGAATGCTGCCGCACCACGAAGCAGAGAGTCCGTGAGCCAGTGACCTTTGGAGATGAAGAAGGAAAATGCCTCCCGGGGAGCTTCATGAAACCAGAAGCCAGGAGAGAAAGCTAGCAGATGACGCCGTGTTCACCATGTGCCCTTCCAGGTGAGAGAGAAGCCCTGTGTTCACCATGTGCCTTCTCACTTGAGAGAGAAAATCCTGAAGTTTATCGGCCTTCTTGAACCAAGGTATCTTTCCCTGGGTGGATGCCTTTGATTGGACATTTCTATAGACTTGTTTTAATTGGGACATTTTCTCAGCCTTAGAACTGTAAATTAGTAACTCATTAAATTCCCCTTTTTAAAAACCATTCTGATTCTGGTATATTGCATTCTGGCAGCTAGCAAACTAGAACATTTGGCTTACCTTGGCTCTCTTCAGGTTCTGGCTTGCTTAACATCTCATGGTGACGTCTGCCAGGCTCCAAGCATCTCCAAACATCAGTGTCTCTGTTCTCTGGGTGTCAGCATCTTTGTTAGCTCTGAGCTGTCTCCAAAATGTTTCCTCTTTTAAAGGACTCCTGTAAACTAATCAAGACCCACCTGGAATGAATGGAATCACATCTCCATCTAATCAAAACATCATACCCACGATTGGGTGTGCCACATCTCCATGGATATAGTCTAATCAAAAGTTTCCACCCTATAATACTAAATCAGGATTAAAAAAAAAATGGCTTAACCAACAAGATTGAATCAGGATTAACACATGGGTTTTCTAGGGTATATACTATTTTCAAGCTAACATGTATAGTTTTCCTGATTTTCTTTAATTCTTTGCCCAAGTTTTCCCTTAAATCTTTGAGCATATCTAGGAGCATTTATTTAAAGTCTTTGTCCGGTATGTCCCAAGACTGGTCCTCCTGATTGATGGTTTCTAATGCTTTAATCTTCTTCTATTTGTGGGCTGTCATTTCCTGTTTCTTTGTTTTGTTCTCTTTTGTAGAAACCTGACAATTTTGATGTTTTTCTGTGTTGTTGCTGGAATTTAGACTATGAAACATCTGTTCCTTAAGTTCATATTCAGAGAGCGTTATGACAGACTTTTCCTTGAATGCTAGGAGCTGACAAAAAAATGAAGGGAAAAGAAAACAACTTTCTGAGTCTTTGCAGGTTGGCCTGTATGTGTACTCCTTCAGGGCTTATCCATATAATGAGTTTAGAGAATAGGTTCAGGCCAAAGCATGGGGCCTCATGATGCATTTTGTGCCTGTGGCTTGTCTTGTGCAAGTACTTGTGGTCCGAGGATTTCCTCATTTACATGTTCCTTCTTCCCTAGGAAACAGTTTCCTCATGGGCCCAGGGATTGTACTATATATGTCTTATAGCCAACAGAACCTTGCTGCAGGCAGCATGACTTGGCTGCCCTTCCATTATGTAGAGAACTCTGTGAACTGCCTTCTGTATACTGGGAAACTTCTGGGAGGGCAAATGGCTCAAGCTACTACTAGGCAGATTGGACCAGACATGCATGCTCACAGTATGTGCCCAGAGGTTACTTTGCTCGGTCTAGAACTAGGACCCGGAATCCATACTGGGAACATGGGCTGTCTCCATGCTGAACCAGGTGAGGGGATAAAGAGGCCACCCAGAGTGCCATGAGATCCAACCACTTTTCCTTAGCCTTTTTCATGATTCAGTACTCATCCTGTTACTGCAGTCCTTTAACTATTTTCTGGAGCTTTAAGAAAGATGCTTTTGTCAGTTCTTGCTGTTGTTATGGGGTCAGAGCCCTGATGCATTGTACTCTGCCAGCTTCATCCGCAAAGGGCCCAATCTAGAATTTTATGCCCTGAAAAAATATACATTAAAAATTACAGTATAAAAAGAATTAAAAAAAAAAAAAGGCTGAGAGAATTTGTCACCAGGAGATTCATAGTAAAGGACATACTAAAGGGAATTCTTTAAGGAGAAAAGCAGTGATTTCAGATAGAATTTCAGAGATGAAGCAGCACAATATAAAGGTTAAATATCTAAGTAAATCTCCATGAATATTGTTAGTATAAAACAATATTAACTTTATCTTCTAGGATGTAAAAACATTTATAGAATTAAAATATGCAATTACAGGTTTATATAAGTTGCAACATAAAAAAGTGATTATGTTTCTTGTGTTGTCTGGGAAGAGGTAAAAATACCAACTTATGTTAGACTTTAATGAGTCAAGGATGCCTGTTGCAATCTCTAAGGTAAACACCAAAAAAGTAATAAAACAGTATATAACTGCTAAGCTCTTAGAGGGGGTGAAATAATAAAAAATATTCAATCCAAAATAGGGCAAGCATGGGGAGGAAAAAGGAATATACAATAGATAGTACAAATAGAAAGCAAATAATAAGATAGCAGATTTAACCCCATATATATATTGGTACTTATATATTATGCTTAGATGTACTAAAAGTTCTTTTAAATTCTCAGATAAGTTTTTTTCATAGTTGCATAATGTATTTATAATTCATTTAGTATGTATAATACGAGGTAACTCGGACAAATTCATAAAAGACTTGAACAGCACAATTGGCTAATATCCTAACTGGTACATATATATTATCACTGTATAGTGTATATTATACATATACTCCGTATACATAAATACACTGTATATTATGCATTACAAAAAGATGTAGAATGCACATTTTTTTATATAAAAAATAACTTGTATACGAAAAAGCAATAAATTTCAAAGCCCAGCACCTCACTTAGTTGTAGAACATATTTCAGAGTTTGGCATGGGTTACAATTCCACAATTTTAGGTTTTTAATTCTAGCTGCTCTAAGATACTGGAGACTTTAAAAGAGATATCAGTTTAATGATTCAGCAATCATATTCATTTGTTAAATCCTATCTTCTCTGTATAACTCCACCATCACCTTTGATCTTTCTATCCCTCTCTTTAGGTGTGTTTGGCCTATGCCCATTCTAACCCTGAACCATTCTTTTTTTTTTAACTTTGTTTATTGTATAGTATAACATATATACAAAGCGAAGATATAAAAAAGCAGTAGCTTTCAAAGTACTCTTCAACAAGTGGTTACAGGACAGATCTCAGATAAGATTTAAAAAATCTATAAAATCTATATGCTGATTATAAGAGACACATGCAAGAATAATAAGGATACAGAAAGTTCGAAGAAGAATGCAACAAATTATGCCATATAAGCACCAAACAGAAGAAAGTTCATAAAGCTTTATTAATATCAAGCAAACCTTTATTAGTATCAGATAAAGTAGACTTTAAGCAAGAAACTTTACTTATAGTTAAAAAGGGACATTTTCTTATGATTAAATATTCAACCAGAATATTTAACTATTTTATATTTATTTGTATCTAATAATATAGTCTCAAAGTATATAAATCAAATATTAACTGATCTACAAGGAGGGACAAATCCACAATTACAGTAGGAAATTTTAATGCATATCACTCAGAAACAAATAGAACAAGCTGACAGAAAATATCACTAATGATAAAAAAGATTTGAATAAAACAACCCTGAATTAGTTTAGGTATATAGAACACTGCTGAAAAACTGCAGGTCGTATATTCTTTTCAAGTACATATACAAATTTTTAAAACTTGGCCAAACAGTCTCAAAACAAGTTTCAACAAATTTCAGAGTTCAACAATGCAAAATAAATTATCTATCTGGCCATAAAGCAATCAAGCTAAAAATATCAAATAAATAAGTAGGAAATCGCTATTGTTTTGAAACTAAGAAACATATTTTAGAATAATGTATGGGTTAGAAAAGAAATCACAATGGAAATTCAAAAATATTTTGAGCTTAATAATAATTAAATACTGTATACCAATTTTTGTGTGATACTTCTAAATATGTGCTTGAAGTTAAGTTCATAGCCTTAAATTCATATATTAGAAAAGGGAAAAGATTGGAAATGAGTGGCATCAGAATCTTTCTCAAGAAGTTAGAAAAGTAATAGCAAATTATGACTAAAGAAAGTCAAAGAAAGGAAATAATAAGGAACATTTATAAAATGGAAAACATCAACAAAGCAAAACATTTGTTTGAAAAGATTAACAAAATTGAAAACCCCTGGCAATACTTACAAAGAAAAAAATTATAGATCTTGGAAACATTTGAAAGATTTTAAAAGAATATTATGAACACTTTAACCCAAAGATTTTTAAAATTTAGGTAAGATAGATAAATTCCTATAAAAACACAATTTGCCAAAACTGGCACAAAAATAAATAGAAATTCTAAATAGTTGTAAAACTATTAAATAAATTAAGTTGCTAATTAAACACCTTACCTCAAAAAACACTCCAGGCCTAGAAAACTTTACCATTAAATGTTACTAAGCATTTAAGAAAGAGATAATGCCAATCTTTCACAGACTCTTCCATAGAATAGGAAAGGGGGCAACATTTCCCAACGTATTATTTGAGGCATCATAACCTTGATACAAAATTACAGGTCAATCTTATTCACAAACAGGTGCAAAATTAGGTACAAAGTTCCTAAACAAAATATTAGCAAACCAAATCTAGCACTATATTAAACAGATAATACATCACAACCACATTAGGTTCATTCCAGGAACTTAAGGTTGATTTGACAATCTGGAAATCAATCATTGTAATTTATCATATTAACAGAATTAGGGAGAAAAATATCATCAACTTTATAATTGAATAAAAATGTTTAATAAAAGGAAGAGGGAGCCTTTGGTGGTCAGTTCCAGTATTACTCTTTACTTTCCTTGATCTAACTCAGATTTGCTGAACTTACTTCTTGCCCAATTCTGAAAGGGGAAAGGAAGTGAACTTCCCAGTTTGTCAGTTGTCTCTCCTCACTTCTGTAGATAAATCTACGTGGGAAGCCAAGCAATAATCAGAAGGTTGCTTTGTGACAATGGACTCAGAGGGGAATGTGTCATATGATCTTCGTAGTCAGTGTCTTTTACCAATGAAAAACTGGTCATACATCTTTGCATAGGTGAGAACAGTTCTTTCTTCAACAAGGAACAGTCTTAGAACACTTTCTGAACTCTATGGCGTCCATTTCCCTTCTTATAACAATGTTTCTTCAGACTGGGTATAATGCTTGGGTTATGGTTTTACACATTCTAACATAGTCATTCTCTAATTCCTATTGGCTATGTCATCTTCTCTTCCTTTGTTCTCTCCTGTAATCCAGATATCCCCTAAATACTTTGGGTCTCTTGTGGGTCAGACTGATTTATTCTGATGTATATTTTGCATATCCCATGACCTTTCCTGGAATGACTTCCCATGCTACACCATCTCCATTCTTCATCCATTTGGAAAACTCTGATTTTTCCTTCAAGATCCAACTCAGATATCTTCTATTGCCTTCCTTTTATGTTGTCACTGATTCTTGTCTATCTTTTGTAATAGTAGTTTTATCATACTGTATTAAATGTTTTGTTCTGTCTCCCTATTAGACCTCGAATTTTTTAAGAGGAAGCTCTGTGTCTTTTTATTTGTATTCCTAGTAACTAAACTCAAGAAAAGCTTATTAAATAAAGAAATAAATGAGTGAATGGATAAGTAAATGGTTGAGTGAACACCATCTTAGTAGGGCTTTACCTTCTTATGGTCATTGTTTGGGTACTCTGCTAAGCACTCAAAAACTCATGTTAGCTAGTGGTGAAAACTTCTCTGGCTGGGTATATTAATTTACAGTAAATAATTAAGTGTAAATTGAGTTTATGATTGCCTTTATAATGTTACTACAATCATGCCATATGAAAAATACTGACTTCGCAGATTCATGTCATAACCCTAATTTTAAATTTCACCCTACTTCTTATAAGTTACATGGATGGGAGAAGGAGTAGTACGAATTGAAAATTCTGGGGAATAACTTTAATTAGGTATAAAGAAGAGACTGAGAAAACACTTTAAAATAAGATTTGGTCCAGGACCAAGATAGAATATTAATTCATAATTAAGTTTGGTAGTGTAACAAAACAAGTAAGTGAGAGCAGAGTTGCTAGGGAAATAGAAAAATTGTTCTTCCCATTGCTTTCCAACCTTTTTCATTCATGGTCTTCGTAGAAAAGGATATTATTTATAGCACACTGGGATGAATGGATGGGGTGCTTGCTATTGGAGGCCAGGGGTCCGGGGGCTCTGAGCTCCCTGACTGTGCTAAGAGTGAAAGAGAGCAGAGCCTCAGCACATCCATAACCATTTGCAGCAGACGGCTGGCGAAGCTCTGAGGCTTCACAAAAGAGGAGAGTAGAAGCTACGTGTAAGGATTTATGGTCCTGGCCACCAGCCGAACAGAACAAACCAGGGAGGGTTCACAGTAGCAGGAAAGACATGCACTATTGAAGTCTCATGACAGAGCTAGGATTGTTAGGCTAGTAACTCTCAATTCTGGATGCAAATTGGAATCACCTTGAAGCTTTTGAAACATAACTAAAAAGTTGCAATGCCTTGAATCTACCCCAGTTTGATGAAGTCCTAGTCCCTGTGGAAAGAGGGATGGTGAGTATCAGTATTCTTAAAAAGCTCCACACAGGTAATTCTAAAGTACGTCAAGGATTATGAACCACAGAATAAACAGAGACTGATGATTAAAAAAAAGGATTAATAAGGGAACTGAATTCAAACCAGGAATCTTTTTGAAAAGTGCTTCAGTTTAGTTTTGCTTAGTAGTTTTAATATAGTTTTTTTTTTAATTCGTTTTTATTGCTGTAGAAAAAATATAAGCCACTCAATAGTTTGGATTTACCTCAAATTTTAGCCATTTTCTTTGATGGAAATAGCTCTTGGAGTTTGAATCTTGAACTTAATATTTAGGAAGTGATGGCAGATATGGCTCCTGAATATGTCAGGAATGGTAACAGTGAACGCTTTAAAATTGGTCCTTGAAGAGTAGATAGAATTTAGATATAAAGAGGAAGTAGAGGAAGGTAGGGGGTAGACAGTGTAGATGGAGAAACAGCATGAGCTTAAATAAGGAGGAAAGCATAAAAATAAGTCCAGACAACATGGGACCTGGCTCCTGGGAATGAACTGGGACCTGGCATCGTGGGATGGAGAAAGTCTTCTTGACTGAAAGGGGAAAGAGAGAAAGGAGACAAAGTCTCAATGGCTGAGTGATTTCCAACAGAGTTGAGAGGTTATCCTGGAGGTTATTCTTACACATTGTATAGATATCCCTTTTTAATTTATGGTGTATTGGAGTGGCTGGAGGGAAGTACCTGAAACCGTTGAACTGTGTTCCAGTAGCTTTGATTCTTGAAGACAATTGTATAAAGATATAACTTTTAAAATGTGACTGTGTGATTCTGAAAACCTCGTCTGATGCTCCTTTTATCCAGGGTATGGACAGATGAATAAAAAAAAGAATAAGGATAAAAATAAATAAATAATAGGGGAGATAAAGGGTAAACACTGGGTAGATTGAAATACTTGTGAGTCAGTGAGAGGGAGAGGTAAGGATATGGGATGTATGAGTTCTTTCTTCTTTTTATTTCTTTTTCTGGAGTGATACAAATGTTTTTAAAATGATCATGGTGAAGAATATATAACTATGTGATGATTATTGTGAACCACTGATTGTATAATATGGTTGGACTATAGGTGTGTGGATATTTCTCAATAAAAATATTTAAAAAATAAGTCCAAGGAAGAAGAGTTCTGCAGTCTGAAACAGGGGTCCAAAGGCAATGGAAGGGCAGCCACAGTCAGCTGTCTCCTGAGGCTGAGGCCGCCTCTCCAAACATCTCTAGCAGTTGAAATTGACCACTCCCAGGTTCCCTGGATCTCTTGTCCAAGAATTGTGTGATGTGTCTGAGAATGGGTGACATCTGTTGAGCACTTACTATGTGCCAGGAATGGTTTCTAGGCATTTTACGGTTATTAACTAATGTAATCCTCACAAGGCCCCCACACGCTGGGTTCCAGTATTACCCACGTTTAACAGATGCGGGCACTGAAGCACAGAAGATTAACATTTTTTCGTGGTCTCTTTATACTGAATAATTATTTTCTTTTTATGGCCCCGACTCAGAGTTTTTATGATGTATTTAGAGAACAGTGAGTATTTAGGGGTAGGGTAGAAGTAGGACAGAGGAGGCAGGTACTTGGGAATAAGGCCAGAGAGCGATCAGATGACTAAGGATTTTGAACTTTTTCTCCATAGGTACAAGGAATTTACTGAGCAAGGAAATGGCAGGTAAAAGTTTTTAGTAAAGCTAGTGTGGAAAGATGGGCAGGATGGGTTGAGAATAGGTGAGGGTAGGAGGTAAATGTGATGCCACCTGACCACTTGGGAAACTAATGGCAATAGGAAATAAAAGAAGGTGGTAAATTTAGCTTTAGCTTTTTTGGAGTTAGTGAGATATTGATTCATTCCAGCCTGGGTATGCTATGTATTTGGCATCTTGACCTCAATTTTTAACTTTATTTTATGTGCTTTCCTATTTTTGATGTGGATAGAAGTATTGGTTTCCATATTTTAATTTCAGATTAATTCCTTACCTGGTAAAAATGTGATATTTACTTGCTATTATTATTATTTACTATAGGATATCAGACCAGGATGAAGAAGGCAAGACCAAGCAGGAATGTATCATCTCTGACCCCTCCTTTTCCATGGTAGCAGTCCAACGGGAAGATAGTGGAATAATCTGGGAGACCAATTCAAGTAGGTCATCCACTCCCTGGGCCTCAGGAGAAAGTCAGACTTCTGGTGTGTGCAGTCTGGAAGGGTCAACTGTAAATTCCCTTCCAGGGAACGTTTCCTTTATTGTGGATGAAGTTAAAAAGATTCGGAAAAGAAAGCATAAGTCAAAGCACAGCTCACCATCATTGCGTCGGAAAGGCAACAAAAAGAGAAACTCTCTTGAATCCCAAGATGTTTCAGCGAACAAAAAAGATAATCCTTTAACTTCAGAAAGTCATGTACAAAGAAACGGGAAAGAGAAGTCCTCTGTTGGCATTTATGATAAAATGAAAAAAAAGACGACCACTTCAAATACACCTCCTATTACTGGCGCGATATACAAAGAACACAAGCCATTGGTGTTAAGGCCAGTCTACATAGGAACAGTAGAATATAAAATTAAGATGTTTAATTCGGTTAATGAAGAATTAATTCCTCTACAGTTTTATGGAACATTGCCAAGAGGTTATGTAATTAAAGAAATGCATTATAGGAAAGGGAAAGATGCATCTATTAGTCTAGAGCCAGATTTTAATATAGTTCCCCAAACAGGCAAAGTAGGACTCCAAAGCTTAGTATCATCTATAAAAGACCTTCCTCCACCCTGGAAAAGTGCACTCTCCAAAGGATCAAAGCCCTTGACTTCATTTTTCAGTCATGAAGATCAAAAGAAAATTCATGCTGATTCATCCTCAAATGCAGCATCTGCAAGCAAGCACACAATTCCCTCTTATTCAAGTTATGACACAGCAAAAGGAGAAACACGGTTCAGCCCTCCACAACCAGTGCCACCACAGTTAGGCAATGAAGCAAAAACCCACAAGATGAAACCTTCCTCTTCTATACCTGATACATCTACAACTGTGTTACTGGGAGCAACAAAGGAAGTGCTCGAGCCTGATTCACAAGTTACTATAATTTCAGAGGATGATTCTTCAGTCTCACCACCTTTAGTTGATGAGGCAAAGAAGGAAGAAGTGTATTCTGCTGACCATTCCATCTCACTTGAGGCAGAGGTGGAGTTTTTGGAGACAGGTTCACCAGGAGTGGCGGCACCTGCTGAGGAAAGTTCCAGCATGGAGAAAGGTCAGCCTTATCTGACTTCTCCAGAAAGGGCAGAACCAGTCTCTGAACAACTGACCTTTCCTCATCTGGGTGTCAAAGGAGAGAAAGAAGAAAACCTGCCCGAGTCATCCTTTTCTCTTTCTGAACCTCTAGTATTAGAAGCATCAAAGAAAGAAGAAATAGAAACATCTCTACCAATAGCTGTTACTCCTGAATCTGAAGATTCTAATTTACCAGAAGACATCACAGAACTTGATTACACAGAAAGCCCATTAGTTTCTGAGAAGCCCTTCCCATCACATTTGGCCCCTGAGGTGGGGCAGGAAGACGAGGAGCCCATTTTGCCATTGGTGACAGCAACACCTGAACCTGTAGTTTCATCTGAGGAAGAAGGAGAGGAAAATGAGTCTGTCTGTACAGATTCTGCTTTTGTATCGGAGTGTTCAGTCCCACAGGATTCAAACCATGAGCTAGAGAGGAAAGAATTTGAACCAGTTTCTCCATCCGGTGTAAAAGCTACATCTGAACATGTCGTTTTGTCAGAGGAAGAGAATGAGGAACTTGAGCCTTATTCCCCAGTTGTGGCCTCTGAATCTGAATCCTCTTTCCCGTCATCCACAACTGAGAAGACTTCTGAATGCCAGTCCTCATCCTTTTCAGTAACGACACCGGAGCACATGGGCCTTTCAGAAGAGGCCCCAGAAAGTCCGTGTCACACACCAGATTCCATACCTGCTTCTGAATATTCACATCCATCACAGGCAACAGAAGAATCACTGAAGAAAGCAAGTGATCAGGAGTCCTCATTAAAGCCTGAAGGTGTTTCTGAGGACATCATTCTATCAGAAGAGAAGGAAGACATTGGCTCATATACCCCAGCTGTGGCTTCTGTATCTGAACATATTCTTCCACCTTTCACAAATGAGACTCCCGAATGCCAGTCACCACTGCCTTCAACTGCTACACCAGAACCCGTTGTCCTTTCAGAAGAAGAGGATATAAGAATTGAGCATTTCACACCAGATTCCACACTGCCCAAATATGCGGCTCCACCAAATGCAACACAGGAACCCCAAAAGCAAATAATTGATGATGTGTGCCAATTCAAGTCAGAAGGGGTTTCGGAATGTGAGATTCTGTCAGAAGAGAAGGAAGACATTGGCTCATATACTCCAGCTGTGGCTTCTATATCTGAACATGTTCTTCCACCTTGCACAAATGAGATTCCTGAATTCCAGTCACCACTGCTTTCAACTGCTACATCAGAATCCATAGTCCTATCAGAAGAAGAGGACATAAGAAGTGAGCATTTCATACCAGATTCCACACTGCCCAAATATGTGGCTCCACCAAATACAACGCAGGAACCCCAAAAGCAAATAATTGATGATGTGTGCCAATTCAAGTCAAAAGGGGTTTCGGAACGTGAGATTCTGTCCGAAGAGAAGGAAGACATTGGCTTATATACCCCAGCTGTGGCTTCTATATCTGAACATGTTCTTCCACCTTGCACAAATGAGACTCCTGAATGCCAGTCACCGCTGCTTTCAACTGCCACATCAGAACCCATAGTCCCATCAGAAGAAGAGGACATAAGAAGTGAGCATTTCATACCAGATTCCACACTGCCCAAATATGCAGCTCCACCAAATACAACACAGGAACCCCAAAAGAAAATAATTGATGATATGTGCCAATTCAATTCAATTCAAGGGGTTTCTGAGCACAGAATGCTGTCAGAAGAAGAGGAGGAAGTCATTGGACCGTATTCTCAAGATGTGGCCTCTGTATCTGACCACTCTCTCCCACTGTATACAATGGAGATGACTTCTGAATGCCAGTCCCCAGCTCATTCAACTGCTGCATCTGAATATGTAGTCTTATCAGAAGAGTCACTAGAAATAGAGCGGTACACTCCCTCTTCCACCTCTGCTTCTGAATTTTCAGTACCACCATGTGCAACACAGGAATCCAAGAAGGAAGTGATTGTCCATAGATCCCCTTTAAATCTGAAAGGTGGCCCCTCACCCTTGTTATCAGAAGAAGAACAAGAAGACCTTGGACCTTTTTCTCCAGATTCGGCATTTGCGTCAGAATTCTCATTTCCATCCTATGCACCTCAGGAAGCAGAGAAAAGAGAATTTGAGTGTGATTCTCCGATATGTTTAACATCACCATCTGAACATACCATTTTGTCAGATGAAGACACTGAAGAAGCTGAACTTTTTTCTCCAGACTCAGCATCGCAGGTTTCAATCCCACCATATAGAATCCCAGAAACAAAATATGAAATTGAGCCTGATTCACTATTAACTTCAGTGTCTACTTCAGGATATTCCTGTTCTTCAGCAACAGATGAGGAAGAAATTGGATCAACAGCTGCTACACCTGTACCTGAACATGCCAGTTCCTCAAAGAAACAAAAAACTGAATCTTCCCCTTTGATACCTGTACCTGAAGTCTTGAGTCTGTCACTTGCAATAAATAAAGCCAAGAAGACAGAAATTAAACCAGATCAGCAAACAACCTCAATGTCTGTATCTGAATATCTCATTTTGACAGAGAAGTGGAAAACTCAAACATCTTTGGAGCCTGAGTCTGAGGACTCAATTCCACCACTTGTAACAAGTGAATTGGAGAAGGAAGAAATTAATATTAGTTCACCAGTAGCTGCAACACCTGATTCTTTACCTGCAAAATCATCCATGGTAAAGGAAGAAACCAAACATATTTTGCCTCCGTCTCAGTATTCAGTGTCACCTGATTCAGACCATGCAATTAAGAAAGAACAGGAGGAACCCAAAACTTCACTCACCCCAGAAGCTGGAGATGAACAGATGGCTTTGTCAGAAGTCAGAAAGGAAGAAATTGTGCCCAATTCTCAGGCAGCTACAGTACATGTATCACAGGATCAAGAAATGGAGCTTCAGCCTCCAAATGTTCCAGGGTCTGGGATGAAATATTCAGTTGTGTCTCACTTGGTAGATGAGCCAAAGAAGGATGTTAAACCCAATTTAGCTCCAACTATGACATCTGAACTGGAACAAAGAATGTTGTCAATGAATGATCCTGAAGTAATAAAACTACATGCTCCTCTAAAGGAAATGTCTTTATCTGGACCTGAGGTTTTTTCAGCAGTGATGATGGAAGTGAAACATGATTCTAAAATAACAGCTACACCTGTGGTACCACATTCAGCTTTATCTGAAATGGAAAAGGAAGTTGGACATGATCCACCTGCACCGGCATTTTCAACACTGCCAGAAGAAATAAAGAAAGTAATTGAACCCGATTCTTCAAGGACTACCATACCTGTAACTAAGCATGATTCAAATTTAACCAAATTAGCAAAAGAAGAAATCCCACCAAATGTACCTTTTACCACCCCTGTAGAGCATCCAGTCTTAGTAAAACTAGGAAAGGGTGAATTAGGAGATGGTTTGCCACCACCAATAACATCTATAGATGAGCATCCAGGTCCTAAAGAAGAGGAAAAGGCATCAATTAAGGTAGTTTCTCCCATTGAAACTACTGCATCCAAACATTCATGTTGGTCAGAAGCAGAGAAGGCATTTAAATTTGATTCCTCTCCAAGTGTATTATCTACATCAGAATACTCTATTTTGTCAAAAATAGAAACTGAAGAAATTATACCTACATTGCTAATAACCAGAACATCTTCATTTGAGCATTCAGATATACCTAAAGATGCAAAGGCAGAAAGTGAACCAAGTCTTAGTTTTTCTGAAGTCCTCGATTCTGAACATGTCGTTCTATCACAGAAAAAGTACTCCACATCTATCTCAGAGGTGGTACCATCCGAACATTTGGCTTCACTCAACCTAGATGGGGAGATAAAGAAAAAAGAAACCCAGCTTTCTTCCTCACAAAATGTATCTGCTACTGAACATACAGTTCTAAAAGGTAACAGTGAAGAAGTAGCAAATTCTTCTCCCCAAACTGAAAATTTAGTGTCAGAAGAGTTAACCCTGACATCACTAACCCCCACTGATGATAAGAACAGGTGGATGATGACGAAGTCTTCTACAGATCAGGAAGATTACCTGTCGGAAAAACAAGGTCTTTCCTTGACAGAATTCTCTTTGGAACCTGAGAAGAAAGACAAGACACCCCAAGTATCAGAGTTCCAAAATGTTGAGTCAGAATTCATTAGTGATTTGGGTAGACAAAGTGAAACCATAGACACAAAACAAGTAAAATCTCCCATACCTGAAACAAGTGATTCTGTTTTGGAAAAGGGCATAGCTGAGCTTAAGAAGAAAGAAGAAAACAGGGAATTTCATACATCTACTACATTACCTGAAATTTCAGAGTTTTCAGCATGCCTTAGGGAGGAGCCTCAGAATCAAGAAATTAAACCTTTCTTTCCTGAGGTAGGCGGGCTCAGGTCAAAAGAAGCATCTACTTCTCTAGTAGAAGCAGAAAACCCAGAAGAATTTCAGCAAATTGCTTTTTCTATAAAAGGCTTATCAGAGGAGTTGAACCATTCAGCCAACGTTGAAAAGGGGGAGAAACAAGAAAAAGGCCCATTACAACCAGCAGGAAATTTGAAGGCACATGTAACAGGAGATATTTTAACAAAGCTAAATGAAGAAACTGGCCAACCAAATTCATTCCATGTACCCCAGAGTATAACAGAACCATCAAAGATTACTTATTCTGCCCTCCTTGTGGAACAAAAGAAGCCTGAAAAAGTGCTCTATTCCGATAAAGCTGTCAAGTTGCCTGATATAAGCAGCTCTTTTGAAGATAAACAAGATCTGGGTATTAAACAATTTTCCTCTATGAAAGAAAATTTGCCTTTGGAGGAATCAAAATCACTTATGACAAGTGAGCCTACAGATGTTAAAGAAATAAAAAGGAAAGAGCCCCTTATTTATCCAAAGGATGAAAATTGGATGCCAGAAAATCCAGAAAGAGATTTGACCAGTCATCATCATGAAAGAATACTGGGATCTGTGCAGCTGGGTTCCTCTGGCAGTAATGATCTGGTCAAGGTTGTTCCCTCAGATAAAGACCATACATATGAAATTACAGAGCAGGTTCTGCCACATTCTGTTGAAGAGTCTCATTTAACATTACAAGAACCAGTATCTACTCTAGATGGCTCCAGCAGTGATGCAGAGACACTATCAACTAAAACTTCCTCTTCTGAAGAAATAAAGCTGACCCAACACCCAAAACCATTTCAAGTTCCAGCTGGAAATGTAGAGAAAAATGTTGCTGAGGGGAAGCAGATCTATCCTCTCATCGGGAGTGAAAGTCTGTTATTGGAGAGAGAAAACACAGAATTTTCCAGGCCTTGCAAAGAAGAGAGCCAAGGAGAAATCAAAGTATCTTCTGAAGAAATCCTCCAGAAACATGTGTTTGGCTCATTGGTAGAAGAGGTCAAATCCAAAACAATTCCCTCCTCCACCGAAGCAGCCCATTTCCAGGCAAAAGTCACAGAAACTGCCTCAGGCAATGAAAAAGAAGTACACAGGAGCACCCCTCCTCTACCTGTAGAGAAACCATTAGAAGAATCAAAAATGGCATGGTCAAAGGTTGTAGAAGATGCTAATGAGGGAGGGAAACCAGCATCTGAAGTGAAAATACCCACACAGCAAAAACCCCTCCCCTCAATCCAAATTAAGGAGAAACTTCTGCCCTCAGAGTCACCTGAGGTGACACAGAGACTGCCAGAACAGCCACAGGCAGTTGAGCCACGCCTTTCTGAAGAAAAGGGAAAGAAAGGAATTTCATCTTTCACATCCTGGATGTCCAGTTTGTTTTTTGGATCAAGCACTTCAGATAACAAAGTTGCTGAAAAAGAAGATTTAAAAACTCAGCCAAGTCCATCTGAAGAAAAAGCAATGAGTATGAAAGAATCTAAAGATATGATTCCAGCTGTCTCTGATTATGCAACTCAGAAACCAGTTGACTATCCATTACCAGAGGCAAAAATTAAAACTGCTGAAGAATCCAGAGCTGTTTTAGTTAAACCTGTTGAAAGTCAAGACTTTAAAGAAACACCTACAGTTTTATCAAATGTAGAAGTTTTACAACAGCCAAAATCTACCTCTGAAGTGTCTAGGAAAGATTATGGGAAGAAAGAAATAATCGATTCTTCAGAGGAAATGGACATAAACTCAGAAGTTACTTCTGCTGATGGTGAGGAACCACTTGGAATTCAAACTTATTCCCCCATGGATAAGAAATTGGTTACGGAAGAGGTAAAAAATGTTGTTTCTCTTCATGTCACTGACAGTAAAAGAGCCCAGAAACCAGCAATCTCTCCTCCATCTAAATGGAATGTTTCTATTCTTAAGGGAGAGCCAAGAAGTGATCAAAAAGAAACATCACCCTTTTCATTTGATGCAATAGATAAGGTGCCACAACTGCCAGCATCAGCTTCATCCAACTACTCAAGTAAAAATATCACAAAAGAACCAGAGAAGCCAGAGTCCACAATTTTCCCAATGGAAGAATCAAAAGGCAGTTTAATTGATCATAGTGAAGACAGACTAACAAAAGAAATGCCAGAAACTACTTCCTTGAAAATGTCTGGAGAGGAAATAAAACTCGGGTCTTTTAGCCCCGCTGAGAGAAAAGACAACTTGGAAACCAGAATATATTCCTTGACAGAAAAGAAGGTGCTGGCAGAAAAACAAGAAACTGTGGCCCCATTAGAGCTTAGAGATAATAATGAAATAGAGAAGACACAAATTACACATGGATCTGGACCCACTGAATCAGAAGAATCAAAAGCTGTTATACTGCAGGTCTACCAAAATGAAGACCATAAAGAAAGATCCAAAATTATTGTTGGTTCTGAGGAGGAGAAAAGAGAAGCAAAAGAAAAGTGGTCCCAAGTATTTTCAGAAGAAAATAAGCAGCAAGAAATTCAGCCTTATTCTGTGAATGTATCCATATCTATGCCTGAAGAGTCAGATACCTCTTTAGGTTGTTCTTTAGGTGAAACTCAACCATTTTCATTAGTCGAAACTATATCAACTATTGAAAAATCACAAACTGTGCTCTCAGAGACTCACCCAGAAACCAGGGAAACAAAGGCAAAAGGAACCCAACCACATCCATTAGAAGAAAGTAAATTTTTGGTAGAAAAAAACAAGATTTTCATCCCAGTGGATCTTCCTTCTCATGATGAAATTGACAGCCATTCTTTACCTAAGGAAGGCAGGCTGGTTTTGGAAAAGTCAAACAGGGATATAGATAGTCACAATTTAGAAAAGGGGCAGTTCACTGTATCAGAGCTGTCAAAAGATGGATCAACAGACATCACAAAAGAAAGAATGGAGCAAAAATCTCCTTCTAAAGAATTTGAAAGGATTTTAGATCATCCTTCTGATGAAATAAAGAGCTTAGAAACACCACCACAATTGTTATCATCTGTAAAACCACAAATGCTTGGTTCAGGAGCTTCTACAGAAACTGCTACAGTAAAGAAACAAGAAATGCTATGGTCAGAATTGACTTCAGATAAGCGTACCATGCACACCATTCAGACATCTGAAGATCCTACATCCGATATGCCTAAACAATCTGTTGTTATTTCAAAGCGTCATAGAGAGACTATGGAAGATGCCCATGTAAATGAACCACCTTCTTCAGCAAGCAGCAACTATGCTCAATTTATAACTAATGCATCAGCAATCGATGTTGACAAAACTGTTTTTACTAAAGAAATAACCAAGGACCCTGAAGACACAAATGCAAAAGATGAAGAATTTACAATGACTAGTAAGCCAGCTGGACTTTCAGAAGATCAAAAGAGTGCCTTCAGTATCATTTCTGAAGGTTGTGAGATACTGAATATTCATGCTCCTGCATTTATTTCTTCAGTAGATCAGGAAGAAAGTGAACAGATGCAAGATAAGTTAGAATATTTGGAAGAGAAGGCTTCACTTAAAACCATGCCACTCCATAACAATAGTGAGGCAGTTGCTTGCCATAAAAACTTAAAGAGTGAGTTGGAAGCTACTGATGAAAATGTTACATTATTAAAAGAAAATAAGCAAAGGGAAACTCATAAAACAGAAGAGGAAGAGGTACCTATAGAGTTAGCCTTTATTCAGCCCACAATTCCCAGTGAAGAGGATTATTTTGAAAAGTATACTTTGATTGATTATAACATCTCCCCAGACCTAGAAAAACTGAAAGCTCCGCAGAAATTAAATGTTGAAGATGAACTCTCAAAGCAAGTTACAGAAGATACCCTCTCTTTCCCAGAAATTCCAGAGGAAAGTGCTCTAGAACATGAATATGACTTGGTGAAATTGGATGAAAGTTTTTATGGATTGGAAAAGGACCACAGCAAATTATCTCACCCAGAGACTCAACAGTCTTTGGTTATCCAAAAATCAGCTGACAGAGATGCTCCAAATGGCATGAATAGAGACGTGGACTCAAAGTCACCTGGGATGCCCTTATTTGATGCAGAAGAAGGAGTTTTGTCACGAACTCAGATATTTCCTACAACTGCTAAAGCAATTAATCCAGAACTCCTGGAGGAGCCACCTGCACTTGCATTTTTATACAGGGATCTGTATGAAGAAGCAGTTGGAGAGAAAAAGGAAGGGGAGACAACTTCTGAAGGTGACAGTGTGAATTCTGAGGCATCATTTCCGAGCAGAAGTTCTGACACAGATGATGGAACAGGAATATATTTTGAGAAGTATATACTCAAAGATGACATTCTCCATGACACATCTATAACTCAAAAGGACCCAGGCCAAGGTCTAGAAGAAAAATCAGTTGATAAGGATGATTCATACCAACCAGTAGCTGCAGAAGGGGACATTTGGGGGAGGTTTGGAACTATTTTGGGGGAGAGGAGCCTGGAAGAGCAACAGAAAACTGTTTGCAGGGAAGGAGAATCATTAGGGCATGTGGATTCCCTTGATGATGGAGCAATGCAGAGGAAAGCTCCCATCACTGAGGAAGTCAGAGTGGTTACCCAGAAGATAAGCTATGCAGTTCCTTTTGAAGATACCAATAACGTCCTAGAGAGAGTGGATGAAACAAGTGTTCAGGGTAATGGATCAGGGAATGCAAGTCCAGAGGTCAATCTGAATGTCCCTGTACAAGTATCCTTCCCAGAGGAAGAATTTGTATCTGGTGCAACTTGTGTTCAAGAAACACTGCAAGAGGAACCTGAAATGATGGTTTCACCTGAGGCAAGGGAAGATAGGTTCCACAACAGCCCTGTTCAGAATGATTATGAATTTGCTGAATCCATCACTTATGAAGTGGTTACTCAAGACATTTTATCAGAGGAACTGTCTTCAGAATCCATACCTGAAGATGTGTTATCTCAGGGAAAGGCATCCTTTGAACACATCAGTGAAAATGAATTTGTACAGGAGGTAGAACAAAGTATGTCTGCTGAACAGAGGGAGTTGGGCAGTGAGGAGATGGAACAAGACCAATTATCATCAGCATTAGTAGCTGAGAAGGCACAAAAGGAACCAAAAAAGTCCCAGATTGATACATATTGCTACACTTGCAAAAGTCCAATTTCTGCTATTGACAAGATATTTGGCACACATAAAGACCACGAGGTTTCAACGCTTGACATGGCCATAAGTACTGTAAAGGTAAATGGATTTTAGAGAATTCAGATAACTAGTCATCACTCATTAAATTTGCTTTCACATTTTCTCAATTTTAAAAATGACCCGTGTTTGATACATTCATCTTTAGGCAGAATAGTTAGTCTGAAAGTAAATTAAGAATATTTCCCAAGATTGGATTGACAAACATTTATTGGGAATATGCTATAGGCCAGTCCTTTTTCTAGATTCTTGGGCTACCAAGATAAATAGTACAGAATCACTGTCTTTGAGGGGCTTAATTTATGACAATAAGCGCTCACCATTAGAAAAATGCCAAATAATTTTAAATTAAAAAATGTGTACTTTGGGGCATAAGCTACAGTTTATTTTCCATTATCTACAATATTATTCTTTTAAAATACAGCATTTATATTACATTGAGCAATCTTAGTGCAAGCTTTATATAAATAATCAAAGACAGGAAAGCACTATTTTCTCCATATTTCCACTATTTATCATTTCCACTGTATATAATTTATATTAGAAATGTAAAACTTTTGCATTTTTTATGCCTATTTGTCTATAGGACCCCAGTGTAGTCATAACAGATATCCTTGTATATGTGATTATAAGTGCTCTCCTTCCCCAGAGATACTATCAGAAATCTAGCATTTACTGTTTGAGACTCCCATCTAACTTTGATTAGCCTTCTAACTGGTCTCCCAACTCTGGCCATTCTTCATACATTTGCAGGAATGAGCCAGCATGATCTTAAATGCAAATATTGACAACTGAGCACTCACTGTGTGCCAGGCACTGTGTGAAGCTCTTTATATAGAGAATATCTTTTAATCTTCACAACAATCCTGCTATTGTCCTCAATCTACAGATAACAAAACAGAGGCTCAGAGGATTTAAATGTTAACCCACAGTCATAGAAGGCAGCACTGGATTAAAACTCAGGTCTGTC
The DNA here is from genome assembly GCA_004026745.1 of Myrmecophaga tridactyla. Taxonomy (NCBI): domain Eukaryota; kingdom Metazoa; phylum Chordata; class Mammalia; order Pilosa; family Myrmecophagidae; genus Myrmecophaga; species Myrmecophaga tridactyla. Next base: position 32,658 of record PVIY010003482.1, read on the forward strand.
TGACACCCAAAATCCCATTTTGTTTCTGTATCCACATTGCTCAGCTTGGTGCCTTGCTAATGGTAGCACGTTTCAATATGATTATTCAAATAAGTCACATTAAACAATTGTCAGGCCCATTTTGATTCGATAGAATAACATTAGAATCTTGACCTTTTTTTTTTCTTCCCTACCAAGTTAATCCTTCTCAATCTGTCTAATATCGGTTCTGTCTCTCCAGAGTGAAATTTGTTGAGACTCTGCCTGGTAGCTCTCTAAGAGCAAGGGCAACTTCTTTTGTGAAATCTCAAGCATCAGAATGTATTAGCACCAGTAAGGTGGACCCCGTCCTATGATGACACTTGGTTTCATTCAGTAAAAATTATGGTCAGCAAGGCTATTTTTTTTATAGTCTTCTTAATTATGTTTTATTTCTATGAGTTTTGGATATTAAAAAAATAAACCTGTGAAAGTAAATATTTTCAATTTAAACCAAATTTTTAAAGTAGGGAGATATGATGCCTTCTGCTTTAAAACCATTTTAATGTGTTTTTTTTTTTTTTAATGATCTCTAAACAATATGAAGAGAAAGTGAAAACTGTTGACTAAAGCCAAGGAGCCTTGCTTTATTCCCCATTAAGTCAATTGTGAATATTAAGAGTTGGTTGGCAACTTTTTTTTTGGTGGGGTGCATGGTCCGGGAATCGAACCTGGGTCTCCTGCATGGAAGGTGAGCCCTCTACCACCGAACCACCTGTGCACCTGGTTGGCAACTTTTTAAAAATCAGAGTCAGTCTTTAAAACTTGTAATCTGAGAATTTTTGAGCATCTTCTGGGTAGGTGTGTTAGTGTCTTAGGGCTGCCATGACAGATTACCACCGCGTGGAGTGGATTAAAACAGCAGAAACTTATTCTCTTACAGTTCTTGAGGCTAGAAGTCCAAAATCAAGGTGTTGCCAGAGCCAGGCTCTCTTTGAAGGCTGTGGGGAGAATCCTTCCTTGCCTCTTCTAGTGCCTACAAACATGCATCGCTCAGTGTCTGCCTCCACCTCCGCATGGTGCCCTCCTCTCTGTGTCCATGTCTGCGTGTGAATTTCCCTCCCCTCGTAAGGACACCAGGCACATTGGACTAAGGGCCCACCCTAATCCAGTAGGACCCATCTGGGCTAATTGCATCTGCAAAGACTCTGTTTCCAAATAGGGTCATAGTAACAGTTGTTGGGTTAGGACGGCAATATAACCTTTTTTGCGGGGGGTAACATAATTCATCCCACAACTGTAGGTCATTTGTGATTATTCAGGAACTGATTACTACCTCTTCAGATGACCCAAATATTTGCTTCTTCTCCCTACTCCACTCCCGCTATGGTGGCTTATTTTATTTATTTATTTTTTTTGCATGGGCATGTATCAAGAACTGAACCCAGGTCTCCAGCATAGCAGGCGAGAACTCTGCCTGCTGAGCCACCATGGCCCACCCATGGCTTATCTATTATTGGCCACAGATTCCTTCTTTTCCTTCTTTCTCAATGTTTATTGACCTCCTAATCTGTGTCAGAATCTGTGTTTCGAATAAATAAAGGAAGATGGATTTGTAGATCCAAATTTCAGCACAGGATGTGTTGAGATACTAGCCTTTGGGAGTGTAAGTGAAATGTGTGGATTGCTAGCAGGAGGATTAAGGAAGGCTTCTCTACAAAGTGAAGCTTGGGTGAGCCTAAAATGAAATAGAGTTCTTCCAGCAGTCAAGGGCAGAGAACATTCTAAAGAGAAGGACACCATATGAAAAGGGAATGGATTCCATATGAGCAGATGTGAAGGTGTCCGAGGGTTGATAGGGCTTGTGATTAGAGGCTGGGGTCTTTGGGGAGAAGAAGCAGGGATTATAAAAGGAAACAGGGGCCAGATCCTGAAGGGGCTTCCATCAGCCTAATATTGTCATCACTCTGTGGATCGCGAACCAGCTAACAGAAGTCCTATTGTTCTGTTTTGTTACTTACTATATTTAGCAGGATAGGCTGTAGCTGGGTTTATAACTATGGCTGAAGGAAATACCATCCACCCCCCACGGCCGCATACATTTTCTACTTTGCTGTCACCTCTTGAGTATTTTAACCCTTTGAGAGTCTTTAGAACTTTTAAATCCTTAGTGGGCAATTCCCATCACCTGATGACTTCTGGCACTCTGATAACTCTTACATCAGGACCAGCAGGCTGAGGCTAGAGACCACTAGGCAGATGTGAGGAAACTGCTCAGACATGTTGGATCGGTTCAGCAAAAGGACTGTTCTCTCAGAGGAAAGACAGTATATAAAAGTTGAAGCCTTATTAAGGAGAAAAAATTCAAATCCATGGTTTACTAAAATATAAAGGTGTGCTTTGAGCTCACCAGCTTACTGAGTCCTTTCTCTTGTATGAGAAGATAAACTGTCTTTGTATAGTTCCTTTGGAGCTCTCACTCACAGACCTCCTAATTGTTTACTGTTCAGAATTATCAACAATCAGTTTAGATGAAGCAGTAAAGAAAACTTAAAGATTGATCCGTTAGTGAATATGGCATAGTAAATCTCTGCCAAACGTACCAGATTTAAGGAAATTAGAGCTCACTGCTTGAAGTTCTTTTCCAAAATGTCATGTACTTAGGATTTCTTAATTCTTTTCCTTCAGGTTCAATTAGCAGAATTTCTAGAAAATTTACAAGAAAAGTCCTTGAGGATCGAAGCCTTTGTTAGTGAGATAGAATCATTTTTTAATATCATTGAGGTAAGTTACCATCTCCCTTTTACTTTAACCTCGTTTGTTCATAGTATCACAAGTAAATGAATCTGAGCTTAAAGGATTTGCAACGAGCTTTGTGTGTGCAAGTATGTGTAAGTTTGCCATTGTTGGCTTTGTTCTCTTAGGGATGAGGGTCCTTCAAGTCTTCTTTTTGTGTTATCAGTGAGACTGCTTTCTGTCGAAGGATGAGCTACTTGCCCCTAAAAACACACATTTATTGTACACTTACTACAACAGAGCAATACTTTACATGCTTTATCCAATTTAATTCTCACAATAACCATACCTGATAAGTGTTATTGTTATTATTCCCATTTTGTAGCCAAGAAGTTGAGGCTTAGAGTTAAGTATAACACTCAAGGTCATAGTAAGTTGATAGTAAGTTGTGAGTAACCAACATTTGAATCCAGATCTGATTCTTACGTGCTCCACAATCCTGCTTCTCAGTGGCTTAGCTCTGCAGAAATGCTCTAAGGCACTGCCCAGTTTCCCATGCCCAGGACATGAGTGTTTCTCATGGTACAGCTGTCTTTGATGAGTTCATACTCTCCTGGCTGCTGACCTTTATAGAGAGGGGAGCGGGTAACAATGTTCCATCCCTGTCCAGACATGGTTCTGGAATCCTTATCTATCAATCCATCATGGCAGAGGGCCCAAAGTGATTGCACAAGGCTGATGCACAATTCCTCTCTCACTGGGATGATTTCACATACTGGTTTGTTTATGAAAGATCTGGTTTATTCTTGTTACAGATCAGTTAGCACCTGCTTATGATTTTTAATGACCCTTCCCCAAGTTGTCCTTTTAGAACATAAATTATCCTGCTAGTGAGGATAACCACAGACCTGGGTGTGTCCAGATGGGCAATAAAGTTTCTCCTGCTGTGGAGGAAGCTGCCCCGTCATGAGAATGTTGATCAGTGTAATGCCCTGTTCAATACCCTGGTCTCTCAGCCACACTATAACTTCAGTGGAGGGATGCAAACTGCACTAAACTCTCTCCACTGAAGGTCATACCTGAAGGTAATGGATCTCTACTCTCTCCAATGCCATTTTCAAGTTTTGTCATCTGGGAATGAAGGTGGGTAAAACTTCCATACATATATCTTATTTTTGTTTTCGTAGTTCAATGACTAAATCTTCCTTGATGATAGTCTTTTAGTGAATTCTACTCTCCAACAAACTGTGGCAAAGTGAGGTTGGAAATAAATTTCCTAAATAATAAATTCCCTAAATAAATAAATTTCCTAAATAAATTTATTTCCTATTTAGGAAATTTAGTCTGTGCACTTCCTACTCCTTACAGAAGTGTGATTTTCTTATCAAGATACCAGAGGCCAATTCTTTAAAAAGTTGGTGTTTCTTTTTCCCCTTCAGTTATTTTTTCTAAATCGTCTAAAGTGTACAATCACTGGTTCACAGTATCATCTTCAAGCTGTGCATTTATCATTAACAATAGATTTTTGACTGTTTTTGTTACTCCAAAAACAATTAAGATAAGAATAAAAATAAATATAAAAGTAAAAAAGAATACCCAAAACATCCCATAACCCCATGGCCCCCCTTTTGTTTCTATATTTGTCTTTTTCTCTTTGTTACTCATCTGTCCATATATTGGATAAAGGGAATGTCAATCACAAGGTTTTCATAATCAGAGTTCACACCTTAAAAGCTTCATAGTTATTCAGTCATCTTGAAGATTCAAGGCTATTGGATTAAAGTTCAACGGTTTCAGGTATTTTCCTCTAGCTACTCCAATACATGAAAAACTGAAAAGAGATATCTATATACTGCTTAAGAAAAATCTCCAGAATAACCTCTTGACTATTTGAAATCGCTCAGCCACTGAAACTTTGTCTTAGTTATCTTCCCTCTTTTGATCAAGAAAGTTTTCTCATTTCCACAACACCAGGGCCATGTTCATCCCCTGGAGTCATGTCCTACATTGCCAGGGAGATTTACATCCCTGGGAGTCATGTCCCACGTAGTGGGAAAGCAGTGAGTTTACCTGCAGAGTTGGCTTAGAGAGAGACCACATCTGAGCAACAAAAGAGGTTCTCTGGGGGTGATCTTTAGGCATAATTATGAATAGTCTTAGCTTCTCCATTAAGGGAATAAGTTTCATAAGAGCAAGCCACAAGATCAAGGGCTTGACCTGTTAAATTGGTAGTCCCCAATGCTTGCAAGAATATTAGGTCTTCCCCAGGTGGGAAAATTTAATATTTCCACATTTTTCCCCAGTCCCTCAAGGGGACTTTGCAAATACTTTTTTTAATCTTCTGCCCAGATTACTCCAGAATGTATCAGGGCATCACATTAACATGTACAAACCAACAAGATCTCACTCCCTATTCAAGGTTTCATGTAATTATGGTGGTCAAATAAACTGACTGTACAAGTTAAATTCGTGTGTTACAGGAAATATAAGTTTTGCACCAAATAATCATCTCTTTCTTGGGTCTCACACAGAAGTTGAAGTTTTAAAATACAGTCAGTATCATCCTTTACCTTGTATACCAATTTACCTTAATCCTACCCAGATCAGCTTTATTCATATCTCTAATTGAAGTCTGATCACTTTTTCAGTGCTTTTAACAGTTGCTGCATGGGGTAATGCTGACTTTCATAGCTACAGAACTCTAGCACTTATCTCAGGTGTCACACAGATACCCAAAGTTCCATGGAGTGCCCAGGTCATACACAAAGAGCTCGCATCTCAGAATTTAGAAATAACAGGTAGAACTATGGAAGAGCTTACAATCTAGGAACCTTTCTAATGGGCTTCACCAGATAACCTATGTTCTTGAATTCAACTCTCAGAGTTTGCACGTTATAGTTCGTCCTCATTGGTGAGGCATTATAATACTTGTCTTTTAGTTTCTGGCTTATTTCACTCAACATACTGTCCTCAAGTTTCACCCACTTAGCCGCATGCATCATGACTTCATTCCTTCGTGCAGCTGCTCAGTGGTCCATTGTATGCGTACACCACAGCACCCCTTCCAGTCTTCAGTTGATTACTCGTAGGTCGCCTCCATCCATTGCAATTCTCAAACACTACTGCCATAAACACCAGTGTGCAAATGTCTATTCAAGTCCCATTCTCTGTTGTACACCTGAGGACAGGGTTGCAGGATCGAATGGCAGCCCCTCCCCGAGCCTCCTGGGCAGCCAGCACACTGCCCTCCGAGGGGCTGCACCTCTCTGCTTCCCTGCCAACGCTGGATCGGCACAACTCTCTCCCCACATTTTCTCCAGCACGTGTGTCTCTCAGCTCATGTTAACTGCTGTATTCATACCTGCACTTGTTTCATTCAGAAGTGTTTTTTTTTTCAGGAAAACTGTAGCAAAAATGAAAAAAAGCTAGAAGAACAGAATGAGGAAATGATGAAGAAGGTTTTAGCACAGTACGATGAGAAAGCCCAGAGCTTTGAGGAGGTGAAGAGAAAGAAGATGGAGTACCTGCACGACCAGATGGTCCGCTTTCTCCAGAGCATGGACACAGCCAAGGACACGCTCGAGACCGTCGTGCGGGAGGCAGAGGAGCTGGATGAGACTGTTTTCCTGACTGTAAGCACTGGTCACAGCAGTCCCAGCCCCTGGCCACCCACCTCAGCCCACATCTACCTTAAAACATTCATCTCTCAGCATTCTGTAAAATCATTTATATCTGTGTGGGTTTTAGATGATTCTGAAATTTAAAAATTATTGGTGCATGCCCGGTGCCTAGAGAAGGGCCCCAGCAAATTCCTAAAACTTAATACCGGACGCAGCTGAAGGATGTGTGAAGGCAGCGTGACTGTTCCGTTCTCCTGCATGGGAGCAGCCGCCTCCGAAGAGCTACAGAAAGCAGCCTTAAGACCTTTTCCGTTCCCATGCTCTCCATTTGAGGGCCAGCCCTGTCTGCGCAGAGCACCCTTCTGTTGGCTCCGGGGCCTGTCCTCTCCATTCCTGAATCTGTAGCTACTTCTCATATAGACCAGTCCTCTGAGCCTTGCCAATTGGCTGAGAGTAATTTTTTGGTTAAAATTTTAGTATACAGAAATACGAGATAATGTGGTACCGCTCTCAGGTAATGTGTTAGTGCTTTTACAAGGGGCTTCCTGGGGATGGAATTTCTCAATTAAAGTGAGTGACTTGTACACAGGAGGTTCCCTTGGATACTCCTTAAATTGCTCCACACACAGAGGCAGCTCTCGGCTGCCCTAATCTCTTAGAATGTTCAGTGAGATTGGAGCCAGGATTAACAGGGAGTAGTGGGGATGTTTTTTCTGAAGGCAGTTCCATATCTGGCCTAAGGCTAGGCATAATCGTCAAAGAGGAGGAAAGCACCATTTTAGGAAGAGTGGGGATCTCCTCTTCTAAAGTTCCCCAGTCTTCCCAGTCCTCTAGTAGTTTGGAGACAGAGCAAGCTGAAATGGGGGTGATAGTAGGTTTTGATTCGCCTTTGGGAAAACCTCCAGCCAGGGCAGATTGGGTGAAGTGGACATGGCCATCTTCTCGCTCTTGGATGGTTTTTCTTTTGGGTGTTAACTGGTTTCTCTCTGTCTCCCCCACCCCCTCTCTCTTTCCCTCCCTCCGTAAGTCGTTTGAGGAAATCAATGAAAGGTATATAAAACATGGCACTAAGTAGTGGCGTCTGAGAATAGCATGACTGGATGCTTTATTTTAATATTTTGATGCTTTATAGAAAATGAGCTGCCAATAAAAATACATATATTTAGCGGGCAACTGTTTTCTCACTTTTAGACACTGTGCTTTTAAAATCTAAATGGCAGCTTTGAAAGAGTACCGCATGTGCTTTAGTTAAATAACAATTATCATAATGTAGAATTTTAACTGCTTCCTTGAAATGTCTTCTATATTTACAACCTGATCTAGACTAGCTTTCCTGACACTGCATACAGAACATTTTGTAGCTATTTAGACTTATTTGTTAAATATGAGTATTGGAAGACTCATTCATATCTGCCTTGTATAATTCTGTGTCTAATGCAATCTTAATGGAATGTTCTCTGATTTTCACTTGAAGAGATACTCATGTAATTATCTTCTCATTCTGCTCAACTAACCTAAATGAATCTTCCTCTTTTGATTTCTGTTTCATTTTTTTGTTGATATTTTATCACTCAATGTAAGAGAAATTCATTTTTCAATAAGCAAAACACTCAACAAAAATTAGCAATTGGTGTTAACCCCACCCCAGATCCAGTAAATGGGAATTCCAAACTGGGCATCTTCATGTTTAACAATCCCCACAGATGGATCTGAGGTACAACAGTATGATCTGGAAACTGATACTTAAGCTGCAATCCCAGCTTTTTTTTTTAAGTATGCATTTCTTCTAAAACATGATTGGATATATTTTATCTAAATAGTAAATTGATTTATAGTACCATTCCATATACTCTAAAATAGAGATGCATATTTGCTTATTGTATTTTATCCATTCATGATAGAACTGATTGGCAAGAAAATGTGGTGAATGAAAATTCACAAATGCTTTTTACCTTAAAAAATGCTATAGCGCATTTTTAGTTTTCTAAACATTAGAATATTAACTTGCTAATCTGAATTGACATGTTTAATACTAAATACATTTTCTTTGGTTTTGTGCTTGAACTTGTTCATCTGTGTGTCATTTTACTTAATATCAATTTCATTGTCCAGTTGACAATGAATTAATCTTTGCTAAAGCTCTAAGTCCCCTAAGGCGGGTATATACTTGTGATAATCATTATTTTTCTGTAAAGAAGACAGAAAAAATTCTGGGATTTGGTAGAGAAATGTGAGCTATTAAAGAAGACACTTTTAAACACACACAAACACACATACACAGAGCTGATGAAGCTTGAATGCTTCACTAAAAAGAAGGCTTTCATGTCCTCAAAACAAGTTCTGCTTCAAAGTCTCAAAGTTACTGGTGTTTCCTTCTATAAGAAGTCCTAATTATCTAGTTTATTTTACCTTGCTTCCTTTCCCCCCTTAATTTTATATTTCTGAAGGCAGTTCTTGCATTTTAAATGATTTTCCCTGACACTAAAAATGCTTAAATTAAGGAGTGCCATCAAGCATTTTTAGACTGAAAATTTGTGTATCTTGAAAAACACATTTGCTTAGAAAATACTGTTCTATTAAAAGGATGCATTTCTTTCTTCATTTTGCTCTTTTGTGTTATTATAATGAGAAAAAAAGGGTATCAAAATCTTTTTAGGTTATATGCATAGAAAGAAGTCTACTTGCTATGTCATATATTTGCTGATGTTAAAATTGAGAAAGTCAGTGCACAAGGCAAAACTCAAACATTTTATTTGTGGTATTTACAACCAGAGCTTTAGGGCTACAAAAAGCTCTCCACTTAGTCAGTAATATTTATTAAGCATCCTTAGTATACATTAATAGACACCATATTTTGTCAATTCTGAGTCATCCTTCTACCCTCTGCATCCCCAGAGCCTTAATTTAGGCTCATGCTGTCTTCCCTCACCTAGACCATCCTTCTAACTGACTTCACTGACTTCACTGCCTCTGTAGTCTATTTGCTCTGATCCTTCTCCATATCCTTGACAGGGGCACTCTTCTAAACTTCCCTTGTGTGAACACTTCCGTGGCTCTCCTTGCCTTAAAAGATAAAGTCGAAACTCCTTAGTGGGTATGAAAAGCTCTTCACAGTCTAACCTTTTTCATTTTCAGTTCCAACCAATTTCCCAATTCCCAAGGTACCCCATCCACCAAACCAAAGTGCTCCCTGGCCCTTGAGTGTGCCACATTCTTTCACATCTCTCTGCATGTGTTCATGCCGTTCCACCTGCAACATCCTCACTCCCTTTTCCACCTCAGAAACAACTCCTCTTTCTTTAATACCCAGCCCAAAGGCCATTTCTGCTTTGAAAGCCCTACTAGAACCATCTCCCCTAAACCAAATGAAAGTGAATTTTATTGTTTCTATCTCAGTAAGCGTAATGGACACTCATTATCTATTTCACTTACGTTTAAAGTAATCTTTTTTCCTCATACTGATCAAAATTTTACCTGAATTGAGGTCTGATTTTCTCACCCAGGAGATGAGTGTTGGCCTCTTATTCATTCAAAAGGTACTTTTAAATGCCTACTATGTGCCAAGTAATGCATTACAATACAGTAGTGAGCGACATGAAGATTATCTTCCAGTGAAGTTGACAGACAAAGACCAAATAGATCATGATAAGTTTGAGGAAATAGAATGAAGCCAAGTACGGGATAGGAGGGACAGACCGGGCTATATCCTCCGATGGTCTCTCTGAGGAGCTCACAAATGAACAGAGGTCTTAGCGAAGCGAGGGAAGAAGCCATGCAAGGATCTGGGAAAGGAGGTTCCACCAGCAAGTGCAAAGGCTTTGAAATAGGCCTGTGCTGAGAAAACCAAGAAGTCCCTAGCAATGAAGCTCATGCAGTTCTTCCCAGATGACTTAAAGACTAGATGATAGCTCCAGTCCTACCTGAGAGAAGCGTCCAGAGAGAGCTGTTCATCCCATTGGAGGCCCCTCAAACAAAAGAGAAATGCTTTAGGCATCTCTCCTTATATAACGGGAAGAAGTAATCTTCCCCTTAAGAGTTGATCTGGTTTTTTAATCCATCTTTCATGGATACAAATACTAAGAGTTAGCATTTGTTGTCATCCTTCTTAAGAGAGTTTTGACTATGTAAAAACTGTTCATTTGTAAAGTGTGGCCCATTTTGTCTTTTAAAAAGGTAAATTTTATCCTCTTTCATTGCCATGACTTCAGGACCTGGACCAGTGCCTGGCACATAGTAGGGAACAGTGTTTGTTGAGTGACTGAATGACCAGAAGCATAATAAGAGGGCTGAGAATAGCAAGGACATTCAACAGTGTCTAAATTTCCAGACAGGTTCTGAACTTTTAGGTTATATAAATATAAATAAATATATTCTTTAGGAAATCAATAAAATAATCATTAAATGTCATAATTTTTAGGATTAACTTTATAGATGCAAAATTTGAGATTACAGGAATAAATTTCCAACATGACCAGTTGCAACAAATAGATTTTAGACATATATATTTCCAGACTTTGAGATACATAATTTTAGGGTACAATTAGAGGTCCTGCTTCCTAAAAACTACCACCAACAGCCACAGCTTCATTTTGAACAATTATTTTTAGCTTTCATCATGTATGTTGATTTCTTGACTTATGCAGAGATATTTTCTCCTTGATAGGTTACTTTCTGCCATGGAGAGCACTGCTTCTTTAGAGAAAATGCCTGCTGCGTTTTCACTTTTTGAACATTATGATGACAGTTCGGCAAAAAGTGACCAGATGTTAAAACCAGTGGCTGGTAAAAATTTTAATGTCTTAATTATCTTGATGAAATTCAGCAGCTTTTGCTTGTTTGTTTTGTAAAGTTTGTGAATGTAAGGAAATGTAATTGAAAAAAGAGAAGTCTTGGTTGTAAAATTTTAAGACTAGATTCTGAAATCAAGCATGAGACTAGCATTCTGTTTCAATTATAAAGTGTATTTTCCATATGAAGCTTTATGACTTTGTTGGGATATTGAGGAAGTGAGAGGGAGAAGCAGTGAAACCAAAGGGTTTCCTCTTTCTTTCTTTTTTTTTTTTTTTAATAGGATTTTTCTCCCTCTCTTGTAGAGATTATTTGCTTCGTCCCAGCAGCCGGGCATGGAAGGAAAAATAGATAAAATATTTCATATCTGTTGAACAGATTTTTTCCCTATTAATGGTTTTCTCCTTTTCAATTAAATTCTTTTTCCTTTTTTCAAACTAAACAGATTAGATTAGAGAACTAACAGCTCAGCAACATGCTCTGTAGCCAAGCATCTCCCACTCAGCTGTCAGAAGCATTCTGCCCGCTCTTCAAAATATTTTTTAATGTGCTATTTTAACAAACAAGACAATGTAAGTTATTTAGATTTCTCAGATCTGCTCTGTTTCAGTGAAGTTACCAAGTTTTACCTACTGTTCAGTGTACTTAGCTGTCTTCCTGAAAGGATGCTATATTCCTCCAAAACCACCTTACAGTCTGCTGTTTTTAAGTTGGCAATTAACTTTTATTCTTGTAGTTTTAGTTCAGTAACTGGTAAAAGGCTACTGCGTTTTTAAAAAGAAGAAGAAAAATTAAAAAAAAATCTAACACTATATAAAGTGAAAAATTCAGCCATTTATCATAATGCGTTTTCTCTCAAGCAAAAGGGTGCTTTCTTGTAATGTCTCTAAGAGACATCAGAATAGAGTTGTGATTATATACTAAGAAATTCTGATTAACAGAGCAGATCTTTTGCTTTTAAGGGATTCACTACACGCTGTTGTTCATTTAGAAGGATATACTTTTGAATACCTGTTGTACAATAAAAGGAAATTTTATATATTTAGAAGTCACGGAGTAAAATTTTCATAAAATGTTGGTGATTAACTGAGAAATAGTGCACATGGCAGTCTTAGTGGCTGGAAGTTGTTTATGGAAAGATTAGTTTCTGAGACTGAGATGCTTTGTGCATCTGCTTCAGAGAAGTGGAAATAGTTTTTGCTCATTTTGCGACTGATGATACCTCTCAAGTATAAAGCCCTCACCTGGTACCTGAGAAGTGAATCTGTTCACTTCCTAAACTAAATAGATAAAATAGAGGAACGGATGTGGCTTTTCCATTGCAAAATAGAGCAGTGGCAAATAATTATTTGACACTTGCATGATGCCTGAGCCTGTGGGAAGACTGTTGTACATGTCATATTATCTAATCTCACAACAGCCCTAGGAGGTGGGTCTCATTGTTATTCCCACTTAACTACTTCCTATGCCGAAGAGACAGGACATGTCTCTATGAAGGAGGGAAAACCAAGGGTCCGTTATATCTAAAGATTCCTTGACTCTGGTTCCTGGGGACCTTTTGAAAGCTACACTGAGTGGAAATCTTTAGCCCTAGGTTCTGAAGTCCAAGTATATCTAGTGTTTAGCTCATGGAATGTCACAGCTCTTTGTGGAGACACTCATCAGACAAATGAAAATTTATGGAGTGATTCTTTTGCTCAATTCCTTAGCCACTGTCAAAGAAGCCTTAAAATGTTCATTTGATGTTTTTGGGCATCACACCTACTCAAGTTGATTACTGCAGAATTGTAAACAAAGTTACCAACATGTAAAATCGAGGTCTCTAAAATTCTTCCAAATTGGTGTTAAAATCCAGCCGTTATTATTAGATTATATCCGTGGACTATTCTTATTTTGTCTTTAATTTTAGAATACTTTGAAAAATAAAAGTATTTCCTTTTCTTTTCTTTTAGAAAAAGGATGTTTCATTTAATGCTTTTGGGGGAAGGAACACATTGGTAAAAATTTTTTAGTTACGCTTTGCTAAAACTAGTTCATTAAAATTAGGTGATTTGGGGGGGTACGGGAGAGTCAATTGTCAGTTTTTAAATTTGTTAATCTACGAGAGAGAGAGATGAAAAGATGTTACCATTTTAAAAGAGACAGATATAATATAAATAAGCAGATATAGCCCAATGTATAATTCATAGGAAAAAAGGAACATTTTCATTGTTCTTGCCTCAAAGAGCTCCCTGACATGGCTTCAAAGACAAGTCGTTCTGCTTGACTCTTCAGTAAACCTGGGACACATGAAAATGTATTGAACCCCGTTATCTGGATGGACTCCTTAGAGTGCGGTAATTTCCTGCTGAGTAAACTCAGAGATACTACAAGGGTCTCCGAACCATAACTGGTGCTCGGGGAGGAGTTCGCGGCTGCCTTGCTGTTCCTCCTGCTCCGCATCTCTTACCCTGGGGCCTCTTTGACTTATGGAATGATGGATCCCATTTCAACCCCCGTCTTCAGGGTTGTCCTGCCTTCTTATGCAGTTTCTATGCCCTTGCTAAGGCCAGTTTGCCTTCTGAATATTAGCACTGGAGAGACCCTCGCATCATGTAGTCCCAAATCCCTCATTTTATAAAAAGGAACCCAAAGAAAGTAGGTTGGCCCAATGTCATATAGCTAGTTCCTTGAAGAGTTGGGTCTTTAGGTGAGTTCTTGTCCAACATCCTTTCTTGATCTCTTTTTGCTCCATTTTTATACAAACTCTTCCATTCAAGGTACCAAACTGCTCAAATTCTCCTTGTTTGCTGTTCATTTGGCTGTTTTTGTTAATTCTACAAAGGAGGATGGTACGGTCACCCACAGAGCTCTGGGTGGGTGTCGGGCATTTGCTAAGCACTTGATACATGTTATCTTGCTTTCTGTAACAATCTTGTGAAGTAATGGTATCATTTCTGTTTTCTCATTTTAAGGATGGGAAACTGAGGCTGAGCTAACATGGCTAGTAAGTGGGGAACCTGAAATTTAACCTTAGGCCAGACTCTCTGCTCTGAGCCTATGAACTTGACCACTCTCCTATCCTGCTTTTCATTTTTCGTAACTGTGTATTTGTTTGGCTCTTTTTCTCTTTATTGAGTCCTTTCCATTTGTTTCATTTTGCTCCATTCTTTGAACGTATTTTTCTTGTTTTTACTTTCTGGTTGAACTGACCATTGTTTTATTTTCTTTTTGGTTAACTTTTAATAAAGGTATCTCATAAAACTTGGTCCGTATTATTTCAGTACTCTTATCTCTCAGGAAATTGTGGACTAGAAAAAATAACCACAAAAATAAATTTAAAAGCATGGCATCTTTTCAACTATGGGAATAACCTTTCCTTCTAATTTTTAAAATATATATTGTTCAGTGATTTTGTGTTTTATAAATTTTGGAGCATTGCATAGAAGCTTGATTTGTGGTGTTGAATATACCATTAATGTTCAATATACATAATTATAAACTTTAAAAATCTCTAGTGAAGCACTTGAGAATATTCTTGCCTTTAAAATTTAGAAAAATATAGTTATGCTAGATGTTTTAAACTTGTATTTTTGCATTTTAATTTTTTAAAAAATCTGTAGATATAGTTATGTGGGAAAGAGGAAATGGAATAGTAGATTCAGAAAGTATATTTTGAAATATTCATGCAAGCCTTTTTCAGCCTTGAAGATGTAGCAACTATATCTAAAAAAAAGATTTCATATACCTCCTTTGTGAATATAGACTCTGTATAGATGTACAGAGTCTATATTCACAAACCCAGCTTTGGTTATCTAGCAAAGCATACTCCAGATTTGTTTTGAAGGATAGCACAAGTTATTTGATGAAGTCTTTAACCTGTGTAAGCTTGCTGTTCTAAATATACCACTATAGAAGAGAATTATCAAATGATCCTATTTTGGGATCCTTTCTTGTTTATTTCTATATTTATTATATGTGTACATATATAAATGCATAGAAAGAATTCTGCAGAAGTATACACTCGGTAATAACAGTGGCTGCCACTAAGGAATACATTGGGGTTTCCAGGTGTTGTAATCAAGGATGCCTTTCCCCTTTTACCTCTTGTATTTCTGTATTGTTTGGATTTTTTTCAAAAAGCATATATGACTTTTGCAAAAAGAATTAATCAAGAAAAATGACTTTAGTTAAAATAAATTCCGCCTGTATTCTAGTTCCACAGCCTCCAAGATTAGAACCTCAGGAACCAAATTCTGCCACTGGTACAACAATTGCAGTTTATTGGAGCATGAACAAGGAAGACGTCATTGACTCATTCCAGGTTTACTGCATGGAAGAGCCTCAAGATGACCAAGAAGCAAATGGTAAGATTGTGATTTGTAATAGATAATACAAATGCATATACATCTTAAAGTCAAGTGTTTAAACATACATATGTTATGACTCCACATAGCATTTGTCGTCACTTACCATAAAACATATATAATGAAATGGCATATAAGAAATTTTGAGATCAAGATCAAAGTAAAGAAAATGCATAAATACTTTCATAATGGTCAATATCAATATTGTAATTGAGATTCAAATTTGGCTTTGAAGGGTAATGAGCAATTAAGTGATTCTCATTTTCAGAAAGGAGTTAGCATACCAGAGTTTCAGAGAGAACAAACTTTTAACCATCACTGAAATCTCAAATAAAAGTGTTATAATTGGGTCCCACTTTTTAGAGGGCAAGTGAGCTCTATTCAAGACAGTGTCCTTCACAATAATTTTAATGCAAATGCAGCATTTGATTTCACAGTGGCAGTTTCTCAGATTTACATTTGTTAAAAGCCACAAATAAGCCATATAGATTAATCTGGCATTTGCAGCTCTCAAGTGTAGTCTTCTGATGTTCTAAATTAATGTGTGGATAGAAGTAAAGTAGGATGAAGGGATGGCATGTCTGATAGTTGAGACTCTCTGAATATCCCATTGTTCACTAGGACTTCTAATAAGACCCATAAGTCAGGTAGTTTGGTGAATTCAGAACTGGGAGTGCTGGCATTCTGTGTTGCTTGTTGAAGTCACACCAGTATACTTTGAAAACTAGATAAACACAAGACCGGATTGACATCCTATTACAAAACTCAAGACCCTAATTTGTAATAAGGAATGAATATAATGTATCTCACTATTATTAATATTTATGTCTGTAAGATGGCATGTGATATTTATTTAAATAGAAAAAACTTTTTTTAGAAAAGCAACTTTAGGCATAATGTAAAGATATCTAAGTTTGTTTATAAGGATCTAATTTTATTGAGCATCTATTATCAAATATGCCTGTCATAACACAATGAAAATAAGTATTATTATCCCCCTTTCATGAGTGAGAAAATGAATGTGAGGTTAAGTGTTTTGTTCAAAGTCACACAGCTTGTACATGATGGGTACGGGATTCAAACACATATCTCTCAGAAACCCAAGCTCATGTTTTTGTTTGTCTGTGTGTTTGGTAGTTTTGTTACTCCACATTATAGCTCTGTCTTTGCCACACGCATCTCTTTGTATCTCCCGTTTACAACTAACTCCATCTATATAGTGAAACTTCATGCCACTCCAGCACTCCTACTAAAAACCTATTTATTGCCTGGAGTACTTTTTTGTGAGCTTCACTCCTTTCCTCTGATTCCCCCATAACTACTTACTGTCCTGATTTTGATTCTTGCAGCACCTTGAAATCTGCTGGGAAGACAGTTAACTAATCTGATGATCTACATACAGTGTGATAATCTACTATTGTGTCATAGGACTCCAGTAATATATATCATGTGCATTGTTGAAAGGAGTGCTGGGGTAACAGGACTTAGCTTAAAGGAATGATTCCACTGAAAACTGCTCTCACAGTTTCTGGATCATGGGGGGGATGCTTTCTTGTGTGTATAAGACCTTATGACATTTGTTTTAGTTTCCCAGCTGCTAAAACAAATGCCATAAAATGGGTTGGATTAACAATAGGAGTTTATTGACTCGATAGAAGGTTTTCTTCCTCCTGGAGTCAGTATCTTTAGGCTGGCTGACAATCTTTGGGGTTCCTTTCTTTTCTGTCACATGGCAATTCACATCTTCTCCTTTCAGTGCAGCATCTTCTCCTTTCTGTTCTGGGTTTCATTGACTTTCAGCTTCTGACCGCTCCCTATGGCTTCTCTCTCTATGTCCAATTTCCTTTGCTTATAAGGACTTCAGCTGAATTGGATTAAAGCCCATTGTTCTAGTTTGCTAGCTGCCAGAATACGATATGCCAGAAATGGAATTGCTTTTAAAAGGGGGGAATTTATTAAGTTGCTAGTTGACAGTTCTAAGACCATGAAAATGTCCAAATTAAAGCAAGTTTACAGAAATTCCAAATTAAGCACCGACAAGAGGTTACCTTCATTCAAGAAAGGCTGATGAAGTTCAGGGTTTCTCTCTCAACTGAAAAGACACATGTGAACATGATGACGTTTGCTAGCTTCCTCTCCAGGCTTCTTGTTTCATGGAGCTCCCCAAGCAGTGTTCCTCTCCAAAGGTCCCTGGTTGTGTGGGCTCTTGGCCTCTTGGCTCTCTCACTTTTTCCAAAATGAATCCTCTTTTTAAGGATTCTAGTAAACTAATCAAGACCCACCTGGAATGGGTGGAGTTACATCTCCCTCTAATCCAAGGTTAATACCCACAGTTGGGTGAGCCGTATCTCCATGGAGATGCCCTAATCAAGTTTCCAATCTACATTATTGAATAGGGATTAAAAGAAATGGTCACTCCCCCAAATTGGATTAGGACTAAAACATGGCTTTTCTAGGGTACACGAATCCTTTCAAACGGCACACCCAACCTCGTTCGGTTTGAGCACATCTTAGTTGATAACATCTTCAAAGGTCCTATTTACAAATGGGTTCACACCCACAGGACCAGGGCTGAAACCTGAAGGTGCTTTGGGACGCGATTCAATCCTCAACAATGTTCTTTAAACTGAACTCTCTGTTCAGAAAAGTATAGTTCACTGGGAAAGAGAGGCACAGTTAGAGAGATCATGCTAGGTTGGAGAGCTGCTGTGATTCCTGTAAAAAAGGAACACTGTTTCTTAACTAGAGGAGTTCTGAAGATGTGACTTCAAGGGTAAAAAGGGGGGATGAGTGAAATGACCATAAGCTAGTTAAATAAAGAAAATCATTCTTTTTAAAGAAGAAGAAATTTTGTAAGAATAATCAGATTGGTCCAAAGGAGTAGGTGTTCAGGATGGTAATGAATAATATTTACTCCTAATATATTGAAGGTGAAAGGTTTTAAGAGATGTTGAAAGGAAAATGTCTTTATTGAACAAAATTACTTCTTAGATTAACTTTATGACCTCAAAATTATTAAAGTATTTTTATACATTGTACAAGGCTCTAGTTGAATGTATTCTGAAATTCATGACAAGAAACCAGGATTTGAAACTTGGAAAGTCTTACTGAATATTAAAATGTAAAGATGCTTTGGAACAGCATATGCTTAAAAAACATGCGGTTGTTCTTATTTTATGGCATACTCTCCTGAAATATTGGCATTGCTTCTTAAAGATTTTCTTGAGGGTATATTGCTAAGATTTAAAGCTAACATACTAATATGCAATTTTAATATTTACTATTGAAGTGTTATTTTAATTGTGGTATATGAAGCTCAGAATCTTACTTAACATGCTATTATTTTCTGATAAGTGTTTATAAGTAATACTATATTATTCTAAATATCCCTTTTCAGAATGTTGTTGCTCTCTTATGTATTCCAAAGTGCTAGCTATCATATAATAATATCTGTAAGAGTTTATCAGTTTGGGTTTTCCACTGTTGACCGCTTTATACAATAACTATGACTTCCAGTTAACTTAGTAAGATAACTTAGAGTTATTGTTGTGCTTTATGCCAGACTTGGTGGAAGAATACAGAGTGACCGTGAAAGAAAGCTACTGCATTTTTGAAGATTTGGAACCTGACCGATGTTACCAAGTGTGGGTTATGGCTGTGAACTTCACTGGGTGCAGCCTGCCCAGTGAAAGGGCAATTTTTAGAACAGGTAAGAGGGGGTGAAGGGGGTGTTAGGAGGTAAGACTCAATTCTTCACAGACTCTTGAGATCAAACAATAAGCATTTATTAAGTACCTATTAAGTGCTAGGAATGCACGAAGTGCTGGGGCTACAGTGATGAATAAGACTGGGTTCCCGTTCTCAGGAAGCTCGTGGTGAAGTGGGAGACTGGCAAACAGAGATCATAGCAAATTTATGGAAGGCCATGATCCAGAAATGCACAGTCTACTAGGAGAGCCCTCTAGAGGGTTCCTGAGACAGCCTGGGGCAGGAGCATGATCAGGATGGCTTCCCAGAACTCATGCCTGAATTGAATTGTTTAAAGGATGAGTAGGAAGTAATATGTTACAGAAGGGTGCTCCCCTTGAAGAAAACCTATGAACAGAGGCACAGGAGTAAGAGACAACATGGATTGTGCAGGTTACAATAAGAAGTTTGACTTAAAACAAGGAGAAGGAAGACGTAAGGTGAGGAATGTTAGAGCATAGAGGCCGTGTTTACTAAGATGCTCAGGTATCCTCCTAAGGTTACTGGGAACTCCAAAAAGAACTTATGCAATGGTGTTTAACTGAAAATACATTCCCATGATGTATTCTTGTTACATGGGCTGAAGCAAAATGTATTGCAGAAGCCAAGACTGCAGTGCCTTTAAGATCATTGCAACTGCTTCAGGGGAAGAAATGGCTCATTCTTACCATCTATTCTTCCTTCTTAATTTTTTTTATTGGAGAACTTGTGTGTTTTCAGAACAATCATGCATAAAATATACAGTTCCCATGTATCATTCCACCATCAACACCTCACATTGGTGTGAAACATTTGTTACAACTGATGATAGCACATTTTTATAATTGTACAATTAATTGAAGTCTATGGTTTAACTTAGAATTCAGTGTTGTGTAGTATAGTTCCATGGGTTAAAAAAAATTATTCTGTTACCATTCACACAATCTGACGTTTCCCCCTTTTAATCATATTCAGATATAAATTTCAGTGCTGTTAATTATGTTCACAATGTTCTACCATCACCGCCATCCATTACAGAAAAATTTCCTTCATTCCAAATAGGATCCCTGGACATTTTAAGCCTTAATTTCTCATTTACTGTCCTCGTCCAATCCCTTGGTAACCAATATTCTAGAATCTGACTCTATGAATTTGCTTATTCTAATTGTTTCAAAACAGTTGAGTGCATACAATATTTGTCCTTTTGTGTCTGGTTTATCTCACTGATCATGATATTTTCAAGGTTCATCCATATCGTAACACGCATCAGGACTTCATTCCTTTCTACAACTGAATAATACTCCATATATATATATATTGTATTTATTGTACTGTATTATATAAATACAATACCACATTGTATTTATCTTTTCATTGGTTGATAGACACCTGGGTTTCTTCCCTTTTGGCAGTATTGAATAATGCTACGATGAACTTCGCTGTGAAAATACATGTTCAAGTTCCTGCTTTCAATTCTTTTGGATATATTCTGAATAGTGGAAGCTTGGTCATATAGGAGTTCTATACTTAGATTTTTGAGGAGCCACCAAACTGACTTCCACAGTGGCTGCACCATTTTACATTCTGACCAGCAGTGAATGAGTGTTTCTATTTCTCTACATCCTAACACTTCTTATTTTTCAAATTTTAAAATAGTAGCCATTCTAATGAGTGTGACATGGTATCTCATTGTGGTTTTGATTTGCATTTCCCTGATGGCTAATGATTTGACAATATTTTCATGTACTTTCTGGCCATTTGTATATCTTCTTTGGAGAGATGTCTGTTCAAGACTTTTGCCCATTTGTTAATTGTACTGTTTATCTTTTTATTGTTGATTTGTATGATTCCCTTATGTATTCTGGATATTACTCCTTTATCAGATATGTTTTCCAAATATTCTCTCCCATTGTGTAGGATGCCATTTTACTTTCATGATAAAGTCCTTTGAGGAACAATTATTTTTAATTTTGATGAAACCCCATTTATCTATTTTGTGGTTGTTGTTGCATAGTGCTTTTGGTGTAAAATAAGAAACTATTGCCTAACACAAGATCCTGAAGATGCTTCCCTACATTTTCTTCTAGGCGTTTGATAGTTCTAGCTCTTGTATTAAGGTCCTTGACCTATTCTGAGTTAATTTTTGTAGTGTAGGTAGAGGGTCCCTTTTTTTTTACTGGCAGAGATCCAGTTTTCCCAGCACCACTAAGAGACTATTGTTTCCCAACTGAGTGGTCTTTGCCACCTTGTCAGAAATCAGTTGGTCATAAATGTGAAGGTTCATTTCTGAGCTCTCAATTCTATTCCCTTATTCCATCTGTCCTTGTGCCAGTAATACATTGTTTTGATTACTGTGACTGTATAATAAGTTTTAAGATCAGGACGTGTGAGTCATCCAATTTCATTCTTCTTTTTTTGCAAAATGACTTTAGCTATTCTGGGTCCTTCACCCTCCCACCATATTAACTTGATGATTGACTTTTCCATTTCTGCAAAGAAAGTTGTTCAAATTTTGATTGGATTGCATTGAATCTAGAAATTGCATTGGGTATTCATATCTTAATGATATTTAGTCTTCCAATCCATGAACATGGAATATCCTTCCATTTATTTGGGTCTTCTTTAATCTTTTTTTTAAGCAATGTTTTGTGTTGTTTTTTTTTAATACAAGTCCTTTACATCCTTGGTTAGATTTATTCTGAAATTTTTTATTATTTTAGTTGCTATTATAAATGGATTTTTCCCCTTGATTTCTTGTTTTGATTGGTCATTGCTTGCATATGGAAACACTACTGATTTTGTACCACACAACTTTGCTGAATTCATTTATTAGCTGTAGGAGCTCTTTTGTGTATTCATCAGGACTTTTGGCATATAGAATCATATCATCTGTAAATAGGGAAGGTATTATGTTTTCCTTTCCAATTTAGATGCCTTCTATTTCTTTTGCTTGCCTAATTGCTCTGGCAAGAACTTACAGTACAATGTTAAATACCAGTGATGATGCTGGGCATCCTTGTCTTGTTCCTGTTCTCACAGGGAAAGCTTTCAGTCTTTCACCATTAAGTAGGATGTTAGCTGTGGGCTTTTCATATATGCACTTTATCATATTGAGGAATTGTCCTTCTATGCCTAGAGTTCTAAGTGTTTTTAATCAAGAAAGAGTCCCGAATTCTGTCAAATGTCTTTTCTGCATTAATTGAGATGATCACATGGTTTCTTTCCTTTATTCTGATAATGTGATGTATTACATTGATTTTCTTATGTTGAACAATTGTTGCATAGCTGGGATAAATCCCACTTGATCATGATGTATAATTCTTTTAATATGCTTTGTTAGATTCCATTTGCTAGTATTTGATTGAGGGCTTTTCTAGATTTATAAGAGATATTGGTTGATGGTTTTCTTTTCTTGTGATATTTTTTCCTGGCTTTGGTATGAGGGTGATGTTGGCCTCATAGAATGAATTAGGGAGTGTTCCCTCCTCTTCAAATTTTTGAAAGAATTTGGGCAGAATTGGAATTAAGTGTTCTTGAAATGTCTGGTGGTATTCCCATGTGAAGCCATCTGGTCCTGTGCTTTACTTTGTTGAGAGGTGTATTAGTTTGTTAATGCTGCCAGAAAGCAATATACCAGAAATGGAATGATTTTAAAAAGGGAATGTAATAAGTTACAAGTTTATATTCTAAGGCCATAAATATATCCTACTAAGGCATCCAGAGAAAGATATGGTGATCTGGGAAATAATGTGGCTGACATCTGCTGGTCCTTGTTCCCGGTTCTGTTGCTTCCAACTTCTGATGCTAGTGGGCATCTGTGGGCATTCACTTAGCTATTCTGGGTCAAAAAACCCTTGGTTTCATCTCTTAGCTTAGCATCTGCCAGGGACAGAGATTTCTTCTCTTCAACTGCTGGCTATTTTTGTGAGTCCTTGCTTAGCACCTGGGCTATTTCTGTCTCAATCTCCAAACATCTACATTGGCTCTTTTCTGAGCTCTCTCCCAAATTTTTCCACTGTTAAAGGACTCCAGTAAACTAATCAAGATCTACCTGGAATGGGTGTAGTCACATCTCCATCTTATAAAAAGGTCACACCCACAATTGGGCCTGTCACATCTCCACGGAGATAATCTAATCAAAAGTTTCCACCCTGTAATATTGAATTAGGATTAAAAGAAAGGGCTGTTCCCACAAGATTGGATCAGGATTAAAACATGGCTTTTCTGAGGTACAGAACAGATTCAAACTGCCACAGGATGTTTTGATTCTAATTTAATCTCTTTACTAGTTATTGGTTTGTTGAAATCTTCTATTACTTGAGTCAATGTAGGTAGTTTCTAAATTTCTAAGAATTTGTCCATTTCATGTAGGTTATCTAATTTATTGGTATGCATTGTTCATAGTATCCTCTTATATTTCTTTTTATTTCAGCAGGGGTCAATAATAATGTCTCCCTTTTTATTTCTGATTTTAGTTATTTCTAATAGAAGTTTCTTCTGATAGAAAAATCTTCTCTTTATTCCAAAGTCAATGTAGGTTGATCATGTGTTTCTAGGAATTTGTCCATGTCATTTTGGTCATTATAATTTGTTGGCATACAGTTCAGAGTATACTCTACTAATCCATTTTATTTCTGTGGGGTCAGTGTAATGACCCCCTCTCATTTCCAATTTTACTTATTTGTGTCTTTTCTCTTTTTTCTTTCTTTGACTACCTAAAGGATTGTCAATTTTATTGATGTTTCCAAAGAACCAGCTTTTTGGCTTTGTTGATTGTTATTTTTTTGTTTTCTCTATTTCGTTTATATCTACTCTAATCTTTTTTATTTCCTTCCGTCTGCTCACTTTGAGTTGAGATTCTTCTTCTTTCTACAGTTTTTCCAGTTTTGAGGTTAGGTCTCTGATTTGAAGTCTTTCTTCTTTTGTAATGCAAGTATTTACAGCTATAAATATCCTTCTAAGTACTGCCTTCCCTGCATCCCATAAGTTTTGATAAGTTGTTTTTCATGTCCATTAATCTCAAAATATTTCCTAATTTTGCTTCTGATTTCCTCTTTAACCCATTGACTATTTGAGAGTATGTTGTTTAATTTCCACATATTTGTGAATTTTCCCTTTCTTCCTCTATTCTAGCTTCGTACTGTTGTGCATTGTATGATTTCAATATTCTTAATTTTATTGAGACTTGTTTTGTGACCCAATGCATGTTCTATCCAGGAGAATGATCCAGGTGCACTCAAGAAGAATGTTTATTCTATTTTCATTGGGTGCTGCAGTGTTCTATATAAGTCTGTGAGGTCTAGTTAGTTTAGTGTATCATTCAAGTCCTGTACTTCCTTATTGATCTTTTAATTAGATGTTCTATACATTATTGAAAGTTGTCTGTTAAAGTTCCCTACTATTAATGTAGAACTGTCAATTTCTTCCATCAAATCTGTAAATATTTTCTTCATATATTTTGGAGCTTTGCTGTTAGGTGCATATATATTTATAATCAGTACATCTTCTTGTTATATTGTCACCTTTATCATTATAAAAAGACAATCTTTGGTCCTTCATACCGGTTTTTGAATTAAAGTCTATTTTATCTAATATTATTATAGCTACCCTAGCTCTCTTTTCATTGCTACTTACGCTGTATATTTTTCCCCATCCTTTCACCATCACCCTACTTGTATCTTTGACTTTAAGGTGAGTCTCTTGTAGAGAGCTTATGAGTCATGCTTTTTTTTTAATCCATTTTGCCAATCTGTGCCTTCTGACTGGAGAGTTTAATCCATTCATATTTAATGTCACTACTGATAATATAGCACTTTTTTCTGCTGTTTTGCTATTTAGCCTCTGAAAATCTTATTCCTTTTTTGTCCTTCACTTCCATTAAAGGCTACTTTTATATTTATTTGCTTTTTTGTGTTGTACCATATTGAGTACATTCTCACTTCTATTTGGATATTTTATTTTATCTAATTTCTTTGTGTTTACCATGTGATTAAAATTTAACATCCTAAATATATAATAATCATATTTGCTTTGATACCAAATTCACTTCAATAGCACATATCCTTTTTCTATGCCCCAGCATATTTTTTATACTTTTTACCACATACATCCTTGATTTATCATTGTTTTTTTATGTATTTGCATTTCAGTACCTGTAGGAAGTAAGAAATGAATTTACATACTAAACAATACAATACAATAATATTGGCATTTATAATTACCTAAATGGTTACCTTTACTACAAGTCTTTATTTTTTTGTGCTGCTTTGAGCCACTGTTTAGTGTCCTTTCCTTTCAGTCTGAAGAACTCCCTATGGCATTGCTTATAGGGCAGGTCTATAGTGATGAACTTCCTCAGCTTTTGTTAATCGGAGAATATCTTAGTCTCTCCTTCACTTTTGAAAGTCATTTCCACCAGTCATAAAATTCTTGGCTGGCAGATTGTTTTCATTCAGGACTTTAAGTATTTCAACCTAGTATCTCTTTGCCTCCGTGGTATCTGATGAGAAATTGGAACTCAATGTAATTGGACTCCCTTGTATATAACATGTTGCTTTTTCTTGCATCTTTCAGAACTCTCCCCTTGTTCTTTGCTTGATAGTATAATCGATATGTAATGGGGTATACATTTCTTCATATTTATCCTGTTTAGTGTTCTCTGAGCTTCTTGGATATGCATATTCACATCTTTTCTATGTTTGGGAATCCCTCTGTCATTATTTCTTTGAGTATAACTGCTGCCACTTTCTTTCTTTCTTCTCCTTCTGGGACTCCCATAATGCATATATTGCTGCAATTAATGGTGTCTCATAGCTCTCTTTGGCTGTTTTGGCTTTTAATACTTCTTTTTACTTTCAGCTCCTCAGCCTGACTCATTTCAAGCATCTTATCTTTGAGTTCATTGATTCTCTTTGCTGTCAGCTACAATCTGTTCTTGAAACCTTCCTGGGTGGGCATTTTCATTTAAGTTATTGTGGTCTTCAACTCCATTAATATTGTTTGGTTCTTTTTAAAAATTTCTGTCTCTTTGCTTAAACTCTTAAATTGTTCATTCATTGTTTTCCTGATATCCTGTAGTTCTTTCTCTGTACTTTCCTTCACCCTCTTCAGCATTTTTATGATCTTTTTTTTTAAAGGCTTTGTTTGGTATGCCCACAGTCTTGTTTTCTTCACTGGTGTTTTCTGGATTGTTCTCCTCTTCCTTGGGTGCCCACCATTTCTGGTTTCTTTGTTTGTCTAGTATTCTTATTGCACACTGTACATTTTAATGCTTTAAAATGTTAACTCTGGAATTTTTTCCTGGGATGTTTGTTTCTTGGCTTTCTAGCCAACTAGTGATAGGACATGGCTCTTCTTGAGCTTCAGCCCGCCTATCAGGAAGATCTGCCAAAGGCAAGTGCAGTGTGTAAGTTTTCCCTGTCTTTCTGGGTCTCTGACTTGTTCTGGGCTTTTGCTACTTAGTTGTTTTTGGAGTTTTCCTGTCTGTAGAAGTTTTTTGGTCCCTTCTGTTTCTCAGGAAACAGACCTCCCTCTACAGGGTATTTGATATGGGCAGGCCTTTGTTCTAGACTGTCTGCCTCTATAGTTTTTTACACCCCTTTTGTCGTTTCATGCTGCTTTTGTTTGGAAAGCAAATTCTGGGAGGAGGGTCACCCCAGAGAAGTCTTTCCCAACTCAGTCTTTCTGAGCCAAAACAGGGCCAGGGACTTAGAAGGGGACTCAGATTGGCTCCAAAGTGTCATGAGTAGGGGATCAGGAAGGACCCAAAAAACTTCTCTCCTAGCTTCCCAAAGCTGAGCTTTCCTGGCTTTCCAGATAATACAGCCCTTCAGCTAACTATCCCCTGCAGCCTTGAGGAAGTGCTGCCTCTTTATCTCTCTACTGCCTCTGCCCCCATCCATGGCAGGGTTGAAAGAATGATCGCTGCTGCCACCATTGGCCAAGTTGGTTTTGTAACAGTAGCTTTCCTTAGATCGGGGACCCAGTATTCTGGTCCCAAATTTGCTGACCAAAGAAGACATGATCAACGACTGGCCATGCCCACCTCTGTTATTGTGGAAAAGAATCTTTATGATGTCTCTTTCTATCACCAGCATCTAGCCAAGGCCCAGACCCCATAGCAGCTGCTGTGAGAGTGGGGGATGGGCACTGGTAGCTGCCGTGCTAAGAGAGGATTTATAGTTTTTTAATTCATCTGCTTCTTTTCTCGTGTTCTTCTCTGACTACTGTGCAGTATTTTTCTGGCCTCTGGAATTAAACAATAGTTGTTTCAGACAGTTCCTGCCTGTGTAATAGTTGTTTTGGTGGGAGGACCTAGTCCGGGGGCTCCCTACTCTGCCATCTTCTCTGGAAGTACATCCTAGAATCCCCCTTCTTGTTTTTTTTAAGCAAATATTCATTGCATAGCTACTAAGGGAAAGATCTTTGCTACAAAGATGGCAGAATAATCTTTATTTATTTAGTTTTGCTTATCGGTGCATAAAGGAACTTGTAGAATCTATAGGAAGCTAATATCTGTTTGGGGATGGTGACAGCTGGGCAATTTAGAGGGCAAAGTAGGAAGGAGACTTCTCTCTATATAAATTTGTATACCTTTGGGGTTTCAACACAGAATGTATTTTCTAATCAAAAAGTAAATTAAAATCATGCTGAAGTACTCTTCCCAGGGTACCGTGGGAATAGAGCTGGCATTGCTCCACCAACTATTGGTTTGGTTCTCTGTAGCACCGTCCACCCCCGTGATCCGTGCTGAGGACTGCACTGTGTGTTGGAATACAGCCACCATCCGCTGGCAGCCCGCCAACCTCGAGGCCACTGAGACCTACACTCTGGAGTACTGCAGACAGCACTCTCCCGAGGGTGAAGGACTCAGGTAAGAACCCTGTCCTCTGGGAAGCAACCCGTCCAGAATCCGTACCAGGAACCAAGTTCAGCATCCTAAGATAACCTCTAAGGCTTATGCTCACAGAGGGAGAAGAGCTTTCTAAACTCCTGCCAAGCTAGTTAAGCTGTTGACTTGATTTGCAGCTTGTTCACTACTCATCAGGAACTCAAAGTTTGTAATAAACACACATGATATAATGCAGAACAATAGCTCCCTTGTAAGAGAAATGCATGTGAACTTTCATAAGTTTAAATGTTCTTTGAAGCATATTTAACTTGAATCATTAGACAGGGTTTGTGCATATTTTTATATACTTTTTACTAGGTACCACCAACTCAGGACCTAACTAATAGCAAATTTGTGTATGATGGAATTCTGAATGTCTGTGATATATTGGTAATATAAAGGAGCTAATTAAGCATATATCATCACAGACATACCTGCAAGAGCATGAAGAATCTAATGAGAAAAAAGAAGTGTGAAGCTCTCTTGCTAAAATTATGAAGCTAAACTTTATCTATAAAGGAAAGTACATTCAGTGGACATTTAGTAAATATTAACTGATGTATTGAGGTATTGTTTTCAGAACCTCTAATATCACACCAATAAAGCAACTTCAGGTTCTACAATGAATATTAAGATCATTATGTTAGCATTCATATATTGATAGAGAAGTTTTCAGCTTTCTTTTTTTTAAACCAAGTTTACTGAGATGGACCATTTTGCTAGGTTAAACTTAGCAATGTGGTATAAAATTAGGCAGCTTTTAAATAAAGTATATACTTAAGTTCTTGATTATCTTCATGATCAATCAACAACAATTTAGTTATGATGCGAGGTTTCATACAACTGAGCGATAATTATAGTTTCTTTCAAGTATGTGAAGACAAGCTTCACAAACAATGATCAAAGGACAAATTAATGTTGGGCAGGGTGTGTATGGGTGGGATGTAAGCGTTTCAGCAGAACAGAGAACACAGTAAGTGTGCAAGGAACAACATCTCTGTTAATGTCCCAACTTCTGAAAGACAGTCTTCATAATCAGCAAATAACTTAGAGGTAAACTCTGGTGAAGAAAAGAGAGAGAGAGAGAGGGAGAGACAGAGAGATAGAGGCAAAGAGAGGAGAGAGAAGGGAAGGGGAGAGAGTATATAACATGTTTTCTGTTTTTTTAATTGAGGTGAAATTCACATAAAATTAACCATTTTAAAGTAAACTGTGCGGTGGCATTCAGCCTATTCAGAAATGACTTTTGTTGAGCATTTTTATATACCACTGTGTCCTAAGTACTTTATGTAGGTTGCCTTATTTAATCTTCCCAAGAGCTCAGAGAGGAAACAGATACTTTGAGAGGCTACCCAGCTAGTAAGTGGCAATCGGGATTCAAATCCAGTTTTATCAGATTTCAAAGCCCAAGTTGCTGCTAACCCCTGATTAATATCTCTAAGGGGAGTCTCAGGCCTCCCCATGAAGAACCCTTGAGGCTGTGAGACACTGTCTCAGAAGTACCCGAATCTCAGTTCGGTCTCTCCCACCATTCTCTACTGTCAGCGAGGAAACCCCGGTTCTCTCAGAGGCAAGATCAGACTGTTCGGGTGTGCTCTGAAATGAGTCATTCTTGTTATGGCATCATGCCCCAGCTGGCACTTGAATATGTAATATCAGCACAGTTGGACACTTAAATCAGCAGAGATCTGGAAGCCCTGAGATTACAGAAGCCATGTTACTGAGAGAACTGTGATATCATTTCATAAATGTGGCTACAGGGAGAAAGAAAAGGGAGGTGGAAGGGAAATGGCCTGCACTGAGGGCTTTCCCACATGCCCGGCACTGTGCTAAATCTCTCTGACCTCCACAATCCTATGAGCAGGTAGGTAATGAACTCCATTTATTGAGACTCAAGAAGGTTAAATAATTTGGCCAAGATTACAAGGCTGTTACATAATGAACTCAGAGATTGGTGCCAAGATTCAAACCCAGGTCTGTCTTATTCTTGTCACTAGTTTTAAAATCTGTATATTACATAGGATGAATTAGCCTGAAAACTGGGAGTTGTTTCACTTTCTGAGGTTTTTTTTGTCATATGAAAAACATAGATATAAGAAGAGAATGCAATACCATTTAAAATCTCGTTGATTATGTTCTTCCTTTCCCTGATCATTCTGAAACTCTCAAAAAAAAAAGATCCATTTGAAATCAACAGTACATTCCCCCCAAAAAATCCTTCCATCAAAGCTAAAGAAACCAATGACAGTTCCATTTGTAGGGAAAAATGGCCATCCACAAAATTCATTAAAACAAAAATTGAGCTTATTGAAACATAAGGCTTGTCATTCGTTTATTCCCTTTGAGGCTTTGCCAAGGGTTCATTTTTCTTTTTCCTGTTGCAGGAGAGCAATATGAGCGACTGGATAAGCAGAAGTTTCTGTTAGTTTTAGAACAATAAAGAATGCTTTGATATTGAATGGCTATAATTCAGCAAATTTAGAAGTAAACAGGAATTCCACATGCTAAGTCCTGTTGATAGGTTGGAGCTGCCTAGGAGAGGGGGAAGTTTTCCAATTAGATACTAAAAGACCCCTCAGTGCCGGAAGGTGCAATATGTCTAATCCATATTAGAATAGCTCTGGGCTGATTCTCCAGCCTGTGGGTCTCTACTGACTCTGACAATAAATAATTTTTTGAAGCAAGCAAAATTTTTCTAGCTACAAATTATTACCCACATTGGTTGCTAAGTCTATCGCTTATGTGCCTCATCTTTCATCAGTAGACGCCTCAATGTCTTCTACCCCATGTTGATATCAACACACTGTGAAATAATTAATCATTGATCTCAGAGGTCCAGGGCCACAAAATTCCATTGTATCTCTTTTGGTTCTCCTTTTTGAAGGTTCAGGAGGAAAGGAAAATTCTACCCTTTGCTAGAGGCTATATGTCATAGGTCTTTTTACTTTCTGGTTCTTACAACCAACAACCAACTTTAAAAACATTCCTTACAGGGTCTGATGGTTCAATACCCTACATATTGTTAATTATGTACCTATAATCTGTATGACTCAGTCTCTAAGAGGCCAGCTGTGAACAGATTAGGCAGACAGAACTGATAAGGAACCTCAAAATGTGATCACCTCTAGTCAACAAATGCAAACAATCCCTACTTTTCAATTCCCTTAGGATCATGCTCTTCACTTGGTTTTCTGCATGGCAGTGGATAATTAAAGTTACTTAGTCTCTCTGAAAGAAGAGCCAGCCATGGTTTGTCTAATCCCACTAGCACATTAGTTCCAATGAAGGGGCCATAATTATATAAAGTTGCAGCCTAAGTGCCTGCAATAGTGTCTGTCATACTGTAGCCACTCAATAAATATGTATCACCTGAATGGGTACATATCAATTAGCATTAAGTACATGGTACTGAAACCAACAAGAAAAATTAGGCCAGCTTTGCAGATAATTTTTTAATCAAAATGGGAAACAAATCAACTATGTCAACAAAGTAATGGAGAAGGGTGGATGAATTAATTTTAGTGCTTGCAAACTTAACCAGGGGATAGGACTAGTCTAATCAGTTGTCTGCAGACCTCTTCATTGGTCACTAATAGGGAAGGGCACTTATAGTCCTGTTTATCCATTGGTTACATAACCCTTACATAAGTTCTGGGTCCTATACAAAAACCCTATAACAAACTAGATCCAAAAATTTATCCAGAGGTCACTGAAGAGGACTAAGGGGGATTAAAGATTACTTCTTTTGATGGTTTGAGCCTAATCCATAAACCGGGCAGGGTGGGGGTCTTATCTATGTAGAGCCCTATAAATGTCTGTTTAATGAATGAAAGGTCTAGTCTGGTGTAGGAAGAGAAGTTTAAAGGAAATGAAAGAAAGGAGGAAAAAAATGAGTAATATCAAAAACAAAATACAAAACAAAAAACAAAAAAGAAAAGAAGAAGAAAAAAAACCACACAACTGAGGGAGACATTGAATTGTCCCCTAAATTGGGAAGTCTAATTTTGGTTATCAGAGCAGAAACATCCATCTTCAGCCCTGCACTCATTTTCCCAGTATGATAGCCTCTAGCTATTCTAATTTAAGACCGAAGGTGCTGGTTAAACTCCTGTGGTGGGCGTTTGGATGGGATGAGCCTGTTGTGCCCCCAAGTTTCATGACGCACTGTTTGAAATCACCGAGCAATTGCCTCCCTTCCATAATCCTCCCTGAGACTCTATTTGCATATTTTTGCATGTGGGCACTGTGGCTCAGTCCCAGCAGTGGGCCCCTGTTGGGACTGGGGGTAGGCGGGAGTGACAATCCCTGGTTCGTGTGTGGGGGCTGAGGGAGTCCCACTCATCCTTTCCTGTTTTTCTTTGAATGCTCTCCTCAGGTTGGGTGGGCTCGAAGCACTTTGAAAAATTTTCCACGGCTCTGCTGATTCTCAGCTGTTCTGTCTCTCCTTTGTGGAGAGAATGCGGTAGAGCTGTGGGTGGAGGAGGGAAACCTGAGAGAAATATAGTACAGGGATTAGCTGTGTGGGCTGTGCAGAGAGAAGCTGTGCATTGAAGGACAAATCTGTGAGACTCAATATGCCACAAAATAGTTGGTGGTGAACCCCCCCTCCCCCCCCCACTCCTTGGACAGGTCCTCGGCTGGGGTGGTCCTGGGTGCTGGACCTGTGAACTCACCTCCCTCTCCTTTCCAGCTTTCAGGGCTGTACCAGGTGAGGCTAGGATGGAGTCTTCTTTCACAGCTGGGTGTCCCAGCTGGCGATGCCTTCTGCCCATCTGTATTAGATGAAGAACAGAGTCGTTTCCTCATGAACACAGAGCCTGAGTAGGAGACAGAGAATCCCACCATATCTTTCTCTTTTCAAAACTTTCTCACTAAGCTTTCACCTGGATGGGTGACAAATGACAGCGGTCAGTAGCTAGGAGTTTGATCCTTTCTGCAACCTGTGGGTAAAGGAGGCGGTCATTTCTGCCCCCTGCTTGCTTCCCACGACACCATGATGGTCACTGACATGGGTGGCCCAGGCTCACCGAGGGATTCACGGGCTAACTGTCCAGCCTGACCAGGTTGTCCTGTCCCTCACAGGAAGTCCTCGGCAGAGTGAGTTATGCAGAGATGATTTTCTCCCCCGACGTTCTTGGAATTCAGCTTTCCAAAAGAAATCCTCCCAATGAATCCAACTTGACTTTTTTTAAACCCCCAAACATCTCCTAGTTGACCTGTAAAACCTCAGCCTGTGGAAAACTCAATCTTTTCCTTCATGTCTGACTTATGTTCTGTTAATTTCCAAAATGTTCAAGTTTTCACCTTATAGAACCACTCAACCCATTAAGAACCAGAGCCAGGTGATTTAGAGGTGAGGAGATTGTATCAGAAAGTATAGGTTAGGAACAGTATCTCAATGGAGCATAAAATTTAGATCTGAACTTCCTGGCAGCTAAAGTGAAAACATGAGAGAGGAGGAGAGAGCAAGAGGGAGAAAGAAAGAGATTACATAACTCATCTTTTTTTAAAAAAGGAAGCACAAGATTTCACCAAGACACAATGATATATTTTGACATTCAGTTCTAAGATGAATTTTTCGTGTAGATCTTTATGTAAGGGCTACTGAACAAGATTAATAGTGATTGTCTTTAAGAGTAGGTTGCCAAAAGATGCAGAAACATTCCCTGTGTAACCATTTCTTAAACTGGATATGAGAGAAAATCCGTGCAGGTGGTTCTGTGGGGACCCTATTTGTCCATATATGTGGTCTTGGAATGGTAAAGGGGAGCATAGAGGAACCAGAAGAATTCATGTTACCAGGCCCCCTGGAATTCTCTGTCTGAAATATACATGGTATCATTTAGGCTTTTTTTTTTTTTGCATGAACAGGTGTCCAGAAGCGAACCTAGGTCTCCGACGTGGCAGGCAAGAACTCTGCCACTGAGCCACCATGGCCCGCCCTCATTTAGGCTTTTGAGGGTATATAAAATGCACGTTCTTTCTACTGGAATCCTTCAGCTCACTTTAACTGAGAGATTTTAATTACAGGAAAGCTCAAGTCAGCAGCCCTCAGCCCTCAGGAGTTCTGTTTCTGCACTGCTATGGAATAGTAGCTGTTACTTAGTAACACTGAGCCTCCATAATATCCTCGTGTATTGGAAGAAAAATGGTCCCGTTAAAAGATTTTTATTTACCAAGTTTTTTTTTAAAGGAAAATCAGTACATAAACACTCCTGATTTAACCCAAAATTATCATTTTAAACAAAACGTTCTATTTTTTACAGTTAGATGTGATTTTTATATAAATGGCTTCATTCTGCTGTAGTTAGTTGTTCTTGTATTAATGTTGCTTATGTTCTCATATAGTTTTCTTCTTTTTCTTCTTTCTCCCTCCCACTCCTCCTCACCACCCCACCCAGTGCCCCATCTTATCATTTTGTTTCCCATCTTCACTGATTATAAAAATCAACTGAGATGCTTGCCAAATGTTTAGATTCACAGATTCCTGCTAGAGAGATCCCAATTCAGGAGGTCTCATATGCCCAGGCAAGTTTGGGGAACACTGTTTGATGAGCTGTCCCCATAGGGCCCAGCAGTGTGCTCTATTCACAGTTCACATGAAACGGTGTTCACAGATGGCTGAATGTTGGTGCTGTCAACAGGAATGCCAGTACAAGCCAGCTGTGTTTTTAAAAAACAATTCCTACTTAGCCATCTGCTGTGCACCACAGTGACAGTACCACCCGGGGCTGCCTGCAGGAGTCACGGTCCTGGGTGCCTCCATAGTATAACCCCTGCCTGGGAGAAAGCATACTGGAGCCAGGGGTTAGACCTGCTGGTCCAGGGAAGAGTCGCCCCTCGTGGCTACCAGCCCCTCAGCTCATCTCGGCACAGGCATGCTCCTTCCTTCCACACTGCATGCAACGTCGATTTATCAGATCCCTAGAGAAGCTTCTTTACAAAGTTCAAGTGAATGTGTCCATTGAGATTCTGCAAACACATCCTGCTACCACCTGAATTCCTGAGCCTGTAAGAGAGCCCCTCAAAGTAAATTATTTATTAAATTTTGGGTAGATATTGTGTACAAGTGGTACAAATTCAAAAGATACAAAAGGGAATGCTGTGAAAATTGTCTCCTTTTCCCTATACCTCATCTATTCCATTCTGTACCCCAGAGGCAATTATTGCTACCTGAATTGTATTTATCCTGTTAGATATTCTGTGCCTGTACATGTAACTATATTCTATCAACAAATTGTAGCATGCTATACACACACACACACATATTTATAGAATTTATAGAATTTTAAATATAATTTATTTCTATCACCTTGCTTTTATGCTTTGTGAGCATCCCATATTAATACATATAGCTGCCTCAATTTTTAAAAAAAACTCTACAGCTTTCTGTTTAAGAATATAATTTAATTTATTTGATCAATCTCTGATTGAGAGGCATTTTTTTTTTTTTTTTTGCATGGGCAGGCACTGGGAACCTAACCCGGGTCTCCAGCACAGCAGGTGAGAACTCTACCTGCTGAGCCATTGTGGCCTGCCCAATTGAGAGGCATTTTTGTTTTCTACTTTCTCTCTATCACAGACAGTGCTGCAGTAAACAACCCTGAGCATACATCATTTCTCACATGTGTAAGTATATATGTAGGATAAATTCCTACATATAAGAATGCCTGGTTAAAAAGAGCGTACTTTAAATTTCGATAGATTTTAAACCAATTGTTTCCAAAAAGAGAGTAGCTATTGACACTCCGACCAACAGCATGTGAGTGCTTGGTTCTTCATTGCTTTGTCCTACATATGGTGTTATCAAACTTTTTCATTATTGACAATTTGATAGGTGGAAATGGAATCTCAATACAATTTTGTTTTGCATTTGTCTTAATAGGTTGAACAGTTTTTTCACATTTTTAAGAGCCATATAATTCCTTTTCTATGAGCTGTCTACATACTTTCTTTGCCTATTTTTCCCTCACTGAATTGTGGTATTTTTTTCTTATTGACGTAGTTTTTTGTTTTATTAAGGAAATTAATTCTCATCTGTGATAGGAGTTGCAAGTATTTTTTGAAATATTTTGCCATGTGTAATTTTTAAAATTGAGTTTATCA
This sequence comes from Myrmecophaga tridactyla, assembly GCA_004026745.1. Classification (NCBI taxonomy): domain Eukaryota; kingdom Metazoa; phylum Chordata; class Mammalia; order Pilosa; family Myrmecophagidae; genus Myrmecophaga; species Myrmecophaga tridactyla. The sequence goes on from PVIY010003482.1 coordinate 68,828, forward strand.
GTCTTTTTCAAATAGCTTTTAATTTTTGTGTCATGTTTTTAAATGCTTCTCTCTATATATATGTTTAATGCTTATATATATATAAATTCTCCTTTGTATTTAACGGTTTCATTTTTTAAAAAATTGGATCTTTTATCATCTGGAATTTATTTCAGTAGAAAGTGTGGTAGGGAATTCAGCTTTATTTTTTTCTAGTTTGTCCCGCTGTCCCAACAAAAACGCCGTCATTTCTTTCTTCTAATTTGAAATGCTACCATTATCATATACTCAAGAGCTGATGTATTTGGCTCCGTTTGTGGCCTTTATAATCTGTTCCACTGAGCCCTTTGTGTATGCTCCATGCTGTATTGGTTTTACTATTATAGCTTCACAATTTAGAGTACCTGGTAGGGTAGTTTGCTCCTTCATGACTTTTTTTTTCTCTTTCTTTTTTCTTTTGGTATTTCTTTTCTATATGATCTTTAGAATCAGCTTCTGTAGCCTCCTCTGAACTTCTAACCACAGGCATATGATCATATTACTTACTTCGCTAAGAACCAGCCAGCTTCTGCAGTTCCATTGGCTGCCTGATAACATGCTGAAGTTTGAGTAGTCTCAGTAACTTTGGTCTATCTGTGAACTTGAATTCTACTGGCAAACAGTGCAAAGTCCTGTGCCTTCAGTTGCAATTATGTCAAGTTTTTTGGTCTTGTTTTTGAAATAAAAAAAAGTCCCAACGCATGGAAAGGTGCTACACTTCAGATTTCGAATTCCAAAATTTTTAAAGTCTTCAGTTGGCTAAAAAATAGGAACAACTGACTTGAAGACTTACTGTGACATCTCAGTGAACTCAGACAAAATAAAGAGCCAGGAAACAAAACATATGTATCTGAGCTTATTTACTTTGCTCTTAGTGATTGAGCATTAGATGGCAGCTTGTAACTAATAAAACACCACACATCTCTTAGTGCTTTCATTTTCATGCCTAGTACTTTATTCAGTGAGGGCCTTGTGCAGATCTATCAAATCTGCATAGATCTGTTTGAGGCACTGAAAGTGTGATCTGATCCCATATTTGACTTTGGTATCATGTAAATAAACCTTTGTTCTTTAAGTGAGTAATGAGACATAGCATGCAATTGACTGTATTTGTATATATATATATAGCATTTCCTCCTTGACAGACCTCACAAATTTAGGAACAAACACTTGCCTAAACATCTGGATCCTTGGTATTTAACTGCATTGTTACAAAATGTACCTATGTCTTATCCAGTCTCCAGGCTGAAATTTCCTTAGGCCTAAGCACATAGAAAGTGATCAACACAAAGTTATTTAATGAGTGCATGAAGTATGGAATTCAGTTTAGGCCCCTGTGTGCTTATTGAGAATTGCTTTATTACTAATTGTAATTAATGTACATTAAAAACATCTCTGCAGTTATAAATCCAAACCACATATACATTTGCCCCAGTATAAGATTCTAGACATTTTAGCCTGGATTTACATTCTCAATCATAGGACTTGGTTTCGCATTAATTAACTCATGCATAATTAGCTGTCAGTGTATTTGTGGCTCAGTTTCATCCATCCACTCTCAGTACATCTAAAGATAGAGTGCTCCTGAGGGCTGGGTCAGGTGATGGGTTCTGAAATAACAACCAACAAAATTTGAGAAGTTTGCGCTGACCTTTTGCACACACAAGGTACCAAATAGTAGCTACACAAATAGACCTACACTGCTTCCCTCCCCGCACCCCAGCCTCTCAGGAGCACACTGTGAGGTTTTGTACTTTTCCACGTGGTGATGGGGCTGGGAGGTTGTTACTCTAACACAGATTTCCTGCTTATAAGAACTTCTAAATTAGTTTATTTTCTGAGTCAGCGATACTTTTTTTTTTCTGCTTCTCCATGTTATTCTTTAAGGCAGGTATTGAGAATGAAATAAGTCAACAGAATTAGAAACAACCTGGAAAAAAACAATCTTTGTTTTGATAAGCAGTGCCTTCACGTTGATTCTAGTGGTACTGTGGTGTATTCATTAATAACAAAACAATAACAAAGATAAACAAAAGCAAACAAACAAATTCAACGCTCCGTCCTCTTAAGGGTAAACATATAGGACTGTTGTTTTCATTGACCAACCATGATCTGCTCCAGTTAGGAATTCTTTCATTAGTAAGGAGCCGAACTTGGAACTCTCTGCAAGGCCTCCCCAAATGGAAGCAAAAAGAGAGTGCACCTGTGCTTTATTTGACTACTCTAGGCTGTGATATCAGGCAGAGTAAGAGAATGGACAAGGGGCACAAAACTATCTCAGCTCATTGGCAAGTTTAGAGAGCTTCAGCTTCAAATCTGGAAAGTCCATTTGTATTTAAATGCTTGGTATTTTATAGCGTACTTGTCAAGTCCACTGCCAATTAGATACCACTCCTGCACTTTTCATTTAAATAGGTAATTTAGGAACCGCAACTTTGGAGTTTTTTTGTTTGTTCGTTTATCTTTAAACAATTAGAATTCTTTTTTCTTGCCAGCATCATGCATGCCTTAGAAGATATTCTCCTCTCTAGAGATCTTGATGGCTTTTGGCATGTGACCATGTATGAAACCACCACTCATCTTAAAATCTCCACAGTTCAGATCTGCTAATGAGATCACGAGGGTCCCTTGAACTATAGATTGGTTTAACATCTTCATAATCCCAAAGGCCCTCTTAGCCAAAGATTGATAAAGAGCATAAATATATTCTTGGCAATTCATTAATCACAAAATTAGTTTGTTTTCTGAATGAATTTTTTTGAGGTTTGACTCTGTGCCAAGGAGTATTCTGGAAGGTATGTATTGGACTAAAATTAACAAAAATAGAAATGATTTAATAAAGTAATATTAGTGAACGATGACCATTTTGCAGAATCTGTTTTTCTGACTCTGTGGGTATAAAAAGGGAAGACCATAAGTTATTCGTTGTTATTAAAAGATGTTCATTCACTGCAGAATTGGAATATATGATGAGTCATCTAGTATGTGGTATTATATTTAAAACTATTATTTTCCCTTGGTATTTAGATCTTTCTCTGGAATTAAAGGACTCCAGCTGAAAGTTAACCTTCAGCCCAATGATAATTACTTTTTCTATGTGAGAGCCATCAATGCTTTTGGCACAAGTGAGCAGAGTGAAGCCGCCCTCATTTCTACCAGAGGTACTTTCTCCTCCGTACACATCGGGCTATTTCCAAGCACTCCCATTCCTTCCGTGCTGCTGCCCCAAGAAGACAGTCTACAGGGAAACTTCATAAAGGCCCCAGCTTGGTGTCAGTGCTAGATTTTTGGTATGGGGACCCAAGACTGGCGGAAGGTCAAGATGTTCCTTTTGTTTTTCCAGTTTAGTGGTTCCCAACTTTGCCTGCTCATTAGCAATCACTTAAGGATGCTTTACAAAAAATACTGATGCCAGGCCCCACTCCCAGAGATTCTGATTTAATTATCTGGGGATGGGTCCTGGCATTTGTATTTTTTAACACTTCCCCAGAGGATTCTTGTTTGGGTCATAATGTGCTATTATTTGTGGGTGTGTTTTGAGGGTGGGGGACGTGTGTCAGTGGGGTGTGTGGGGGGTGGGGGTTGTAGGTGGGGTCGGGGGGCGGTGGGGAGGTTCCTGTTTCGTTATACTTTGATCTCTGTGAATGAGTCTGCAGTCTCATTCCTGTGTTTATTCTTGGTGCCTGGCATATAGTGTGTGCCAATTAATGTTTGTTGAATGAATGAACAACTCACGGACATGATAAAACTGGTCAATGACATTTTGGGGGAGATACACAATGTTTGCCCATAAAATTTGTTTGGTTGTTCTCAATTATTGTGAAGGGAAGTGAGGAATGGAAAGGTATCCTAGACTCAGAGATGGCACAAGATCAAGAAGGGGCACATTAAGTGATTTTTCAACAAGGAAGAACTTGTGCCTGTGCCTCGCTTGTGCCTGTAGTTAGGGGCAGCCTGATGCTTATGAAAACAAGACCTGAGGGCTGCCTGCCCAGAAAACGTTTTTCCCCACAGGCCCAATATGGTGCCTATCCCTTCCACTCCTCGAACTGCTCCTTTAGGTTAAACCAGTGCTTCTCCAAATGTGGACGTGCATGTGAATCTCCTGAGGATCCTGATAAAAACACAGACTCTGATGTAGTAGGCCTGGAGGATGGGGCAAAATTCTGCATTTCTAATTAGTTTCCAGGTAATATAAATGCCTGGAGATACTGATGTAGATGCTGGTCCTTGGACCACCCTTTACATAGCAGAGCCAAGTCTTTTATGGGAGACACTTGTGAAGGTGTAACTTCCTGGTGCCAGGTAGAAGCAGCCAGCCACTGACATTCACTGATGACTTATCATGAATGAAATTTTCAGCTGTAGGGCTGGAAACACTGAGCAGGGAACTTCGACGTCAGGGGAAAGGGAGACTGAGGTCTGAAATGCAGGGTTGCCTAGGGTCAGCCCTTGGCAAGTGGCAATGTTGTCATCCTATTTTCTTACCTGCTCTAGGAACCCGGTTTCTCCTGTTAAGAGAAACAGCTCATCCTGCTTTGCAGATTTCCTCAAACGGAACAGTGATCAGCTTTGCTGAGAGGAGACGGCTGACAGAGTAAGTAGAAGATGAAAGCACAAGTGTTTTCACTTGGTCAGCAGTAGCACCACGGAGTGTGTGGCTTCAGTGGGCTGAGCTTAGCCTCGGTTCAGTGGGCCTGGCCATACATGGTGTCGCACATACTTGTGTGTTCAAGTTCATTACCGGGGGAAGGCAACAGCTACAGTTCGTAAATTGAGAAAGTGTTGATATTTTTACTGACGGTATAAGCATAGATGGATTTGTATAAAACACTGGCTATTGTAAGATATTATCTTGGGTTAAATGAAAAAGAGTCCAGGTTGATTCTATAATTTTCAACGAATGAAATTGTGAAGCTCCCCTTGAAAAGGCGTAGGGGAGAATGGCATTTTGTGGAGTTCCTAGCTCCCGCCGCAGGCAGGGCTTTGTGAATCTTGCTCCCACAGAAGGAAGCACCACAGAAATGAGGAGCCAAGCCGAGGACAAGGGGAGCAGCCTGCCCCGCAGTTTGCCTGCAACCTCTCGTGATGGTTTTGAGGGTCAACTTGGTGAATTGGGAGATATATAAGTGAACGTCTTTTGAAAACAGTGACGCTCTGTAAAACACATGACCCTGATGGCGCTGACATGCCCGGTGTGGGCTGGCCACAGCTCTCCCCATAAAACCCTAAGTCCATCATCAGTGACAGGCACAGGTTTCCCATCAGCTGGCCTCCTTCTGGGCTGGCTGTGGCCCTTGGTGCCCCCGATCATCCCTGTGTGAGGGGACTGCCCCTTTTGGGAGTCACTCGTCAGAAACTGCGGTGATGAACCTCAGCTGCAGCCCTGTCTTTTGAATCTTTGAATCCCCAGAACAAAGCCTGGGGCCTGGCACATTATGGGTGCTGAAAACATACACATGAGTGAATTCAGGGGCAAAGAAAAGATTTAAGGCATCTTTTCTGTCCTTTTAGGATTTCTCACAAAGTCAAAAAGACAAGAAATAGACTGGGGGTTGATAAAAGTTCATAGATAATAACAGAGAACTATAATGCATTTTCTAGAATTTTATTTATTTATTATTAACCTGAAAATTAGTTCATAAATATCAAGCAGCCAGGCTTTTCTCCAGAGTGATTGCTAGTCAGTAGTCACCTCTCTGAAATGAGGTTGCTGGGTAAAGACATGAGAAAGTGAAATACAGTCCCTTCCATTAATCATTTTCTCATCTGTTAAAGGGGAGAGGGAGAGGGTGCTGACTGAATATTATTAACGCTGCTTGAATTAAAAATGCTTCCTTGCTGTCTCAGCCCTTCCAAAGCAAAATTGAGCAACTCATGCAAACAAGGTCACCCAATCAGCAGTTGAGCGTTCCTTGGTTCATTTCATGGTTCTCGTTATAAACGTATGTAAGGTGAGACAACAAGAGAGCTTTAAACAACCTCTCAGGCGCAGTACTGCAATCCGAAGAGGCCAGCGCCTGGAAGATTGTTGACCATCGGCCTCTCCAAAGCAGACTAATTGTACGCGGTTAATTGTACACAGCGCCCCACGGCCCTGGCCTGCCCATCCTCCTTGCCATTTGAGTGCTCCACCTCATTTGGTTGCTGGGCTCATTCTCACTGATGGGCCGATACCGCAACTCAGTGTTAATGGTTATGGAGGCAATCCTTTTTTTTTTGCAAGTTTCGGAAGAAAAATGATAAGTCATGTACTCTTGAAACTCTCCACCTGCTTTCATTGTAATTTTCTCACTCTCCTTGAAAGCCGAGATGGTTCTATTTCTTTTTGTCCTGCCATTGTTCTCGTTATTTCCTGGGTCCCAGCTTTTTCAAGAGCTACAATGTGCGATGCATGCATGTTACACACATGGCAAGGGGAACTGTGCCAAATGGATATTGAGAGTTTAGGGACGTCTGTGACAAATCAGGTCAAAAAGGCAGAGGACACATTGAACAAAAAATGTCTTTAGTCAAATTCTGCCGTTTCCAAGACGAGAATCCTGCCTAAACTGTGTTTGTAACCAAGAAGTTAGGATTTAAGGGATAATTATGACTACTGAATTATTATACAGTATTCTTTTTTTACTTTCTGGTATATTGTAGTAGACTGAGGGAAATACCTGAAATTTTTAAACTGTAATCCAGTTTAAAATGGATTTTTTATAATGATTGTATAGACTTTCTTTTGTGCCCTTGTAATTTATAAAAACCTTGTGACTGACCTTCACTTGTACCCACTGATCCAGTTTTTCAACTTTAGAGTCTTGGGATCACTAAAGACAGCTCCTCATGCTTTAATTGAAGGGGCTTGGGTCAGCCCAGAGTTAACCCACCCCAAATCCAGTTATCTTGATAGCCGAGACCGGGTCTAACCAAAATGGGCCTGCCTGACATGTGCAGTAGCTTAGACTTTAACCTACAGGTCACCTGCTCCTCATTATAACACTAAAAATCACACCCATCATCATAGTAAGGCTGCCATGGTCTTACGTACATTCTTGACCAAGCATGCAATCAATTTGCGCATGCTCAATAATTAAATCACCTCTAATTACATCATTTGGGACCATTGTGCTCATTATCCTAAAACCTATCCATCTTTCAATGCTATAAAACTATCAGAACCACACAGTTCGGAGAGACAGGTTTTTGGGCCAGTAGGCCATCTGCTCTCCTGCTTATTGCCTAGCAATAAACCTTTTCTGTCTTGGAAACCCCGGTGTCTCAGGACTTGGTCATTTTAGCACACCGGCAAAAGAATCCACTGCCTTTATCCAATAACAAGTTTGGGAATGTTGGTGCTCATGAGATAATCGCAGATGATATCTGCACTAAACTCAACCTGTTCGACCTCGCCTGCAGAGTCCCGTCGGTGCTGGGCGAGGAGCTGCCTGCCTGTGGCCAGCACTACTGGGAGACCACCGTGACTGACTGCCCCGCTTACCGACTAGGCATCTGCTCCAGCTCCACCCTGCAGGCCAGTGCCCTGGGGCAAGGGGAGACCTCCTGGTACATGCACTGTTCTGAGCCGCAGAGGTGAGCCGGAGCCCTCTCTTTCCTCTCTCAGCCAACCTGCCATGAGCTGATGTCTCAGTAGGGAAGGTCCCAATAAGTAGCATCCTGCTTCTCTGCCCATGTTCTGAACCAAGTTAAAAAGAAAACGAGTCAAGTATATAAAGGATATAAAATATTACTTTGGTTGCTGAGGAAGCTGATATTAGAGAATGTGGCTCATATCTGAGGGCAAGAGGGTTTCTTACACTGATTGCTATTATTAAACAGACTTACTCACCCAGAGCCCTGGCCAGTAAGCTCCCCTGCCCTGCAGGGCAGAGTTGGTCCCCAGAGAAGCAGAGAATGATGCGTGTTTCTTGCTGGTAGCATGCTAAAAGAGCCTCCTCCATAGAGAAGGAATCAACAGGTTTGAGGACCAAGTGGATCACTCCCAAACCCCAATCATTTTATATCCGTGGTTGGCAAACTATGGCCAATGGGTCAAATATGACTCACTGGCAAATTTTGTGAAGTTAATAAAAGGAACATAGTTGTTTCTTAACAAATTGTTGCATATTGTCTGCAGCTGCTTTTGCTCTGTAATGGCAGAGTTGATTGGTTGCAAGAAAGGTTGAATGATTGCAAAGTCTAAAATATTTACTGTTTGGCTCTTTAGAAAACAGTTTGCTGACTCCTGGTCTCTGTATATTTATTACAGAAGTTGTAGGTTTATAACAGTCATGAATAAAATACTGAATTCCCATCTATCATTTTATTATTAATATCTTGGGTTATTGTGGAACATTTGTTACCATTGATGAAAGCACATTTTTATAATTGTACTATTGACTACAGTCCATGGTTTAACTTAGGGTTCATTGTGCAGTATAACTCTATGGGTTTTATTTTTTAATTTTTTATTCTGTTACGATATATGCAATCGAACATTTCCCTTTTAACCACATTCAGATATATATGTCAGCACTGTTAATTACATTTGCAATGTTGTGGCTGGACTATGTTATTAGTATTGTTTGGTTGGTTGATGTGAAAAAGTCACAGGTTAATACCGGTGTTAGTCTCCAAGAGATAAGGCAAACATGTGTAATCTGAATGGCTCACCAATGGTATAATAGAAGAGTCTCTAATAGGAGACAGAAACCTGATTTTAGTCCTGGCTCCATCCTTGACTGGCCTCTTATTGGCTACTCACCGTAAATCGATGAATCCTTTGAGCATACCCTGTATGCCTCATCTCTCTTGTCAGGGAACAGTAACTCTTAAACTGCTGCCCTTTGGGGTCAAAAGGATCCCATGAAATCAGGTAGAAGGAAGAGATTTGAAATTGTTAAGTATCATACAAATATGAGTCAGTATTCAAATGAAATGCTTTAATAAGGGAACTTTCAGTGCTTGCAAGTTCCCAGAAAAAGGCCCACAGATTGGAATTTTGCATATCTCCAGCTGCTTATTTCTTCCTGCATCCTCCCTGATAAAGTTTGATTCTCAGATGGCTCATAAGGATGCCATCTCAAGTGCTATTTAAAGTCACATTTTATCAAGTCAGAACAATTATGATTCACTGATATTCAGCACTGTGCAATGCTTGAGGCCCCAGCCCTGCCCAAAGGTTAAAATTACTCAAACCCAGAGTTTACAGTCAGTAGATTTAGAACCAGAACTAGGTAATGTTTTCATCAACATTTCCTTAGATACTTAAGCATTTAAGTAAATAAGTAGGATTTTTAGACCCTAAACCAAAGACTAGCCCCCAGTAACAAGTTCCTAGACTCTAGACAGCAGAATTGTATAGTTTGTTGACAAGTTCAACTTACAGTTTTGACCTTTGGCCCTTTCAGGCCCAGGGTAGGTTCCATAGATTCTGGGAGCTGTGTGGTCCCCACCTGGAGAGGACAGAATCCACATGTCTTCATGTCATGTTTCAAGGGCTTCTGATGAGGCACCTGGGCTTTAGGTATCTGAGAGCAATGCTGCAGCAGAGCCTTCTATGTTTTTCACTTATGCTGGCTTAATGATTTTGAGCCAGCTATATTATTACTTCTGATTCTACCTGTACAGAAATCTGAGTTTTAAGATGTTATAATTGGAAAGGATGAATGGAGAGAGTCTGAGGAGAAAGAATTACCTGGATGTGGACGTGTTTCCTCCTGTCTGTCGCTAACCTCACTGCCACTGTTCAAGGCTCCCTTGTCCCCTTTACCAAGTTCTGCAGGAGCCACCGAACCTGCACCCTCGCTGCTAGTCTCCACCCACTCCAGGCTGTCCTATGTGTCACACGGGCAAATGTTTCTAAAACATTTTTATTGTGTCACCTCCTTTTCTGCTCAGAAGTCTACAATGGTGTCAGTACTGAGATGGGACAAGCTGTGGGGCACAATGAAGAGGGGAAACTAGATGCAGTTGACCAGGTCGGGGGATGAGGAGCCCTGGGCGGAGCAGCCACCAGTGTCTGAAGGCTTCTGGGCTCAGTCTGGGTCAGCAGTGAGACTCCGGGGGTCAGGTCCTGTCTTCGGGTGGCACCCAGGTCAGGCAGTTCCAGGGTCATGTAGGAATCATGAGCCAGGCTTCTGGATGATCTACAGTCCCATGGAAGAGAAGCCAAAAGATGGGCAGGGAGTCCAGCCCCGTGCAAACAGGCTTGGCTTCAGGGTGGAGTTCAGGTTAGTGTAGGAACTGGTGTGCCCAGTAGGAAATGGAGGCAGAAGCAGGGCAGGGCAGACCTCAGGTCCTGACCCCATGACCACCACAGTTCCTGTAGAACTGGTGGAGTCAGGGCTTCAAGGAGAGTCTTTCCCTCCATGGCCTCTGTGGTGGAGATTGGCTCAGCAACTGCCCAGGCACCTTCCAAGCAGGCATAGGGAAATGGCTCATTTGGGCATTCAGAACCATCTAGAGCAATGCTGTCCAATAGAACATTGTGCAATAAAAGGAATGTGGTGTTACATATGCCTATTGAAATGTAGTCAGTGTGGCTGAGAAATGAATTTTTAATTTATTTAATTTTAATTAACTTTTATTTAAATAACCACATGTGGTGAGTGGCCATTGATTGATAACCACAGACCTAGAGCCTGGCCCCTGATTTGCCTTTTCATATAATATCCTAGAAGTCACTCGCATGCCCCCTCAGAACCCATCAGGCCATGGTGATGTTCTCTGTGGCACATGGGCTCGCTCTGGCACTGCCTCTGTTGTCCCTGCTGCTTGGACCTCTTTCTCCATCTTTTCCACTTATCTAGTCTTGCCCCTTCTTTCTGACTGAGCATGAGCCCATCTGCTCCCAGAAATCTTCCATCAGCTCCCCAGCCCACTGCTGCTCCTATCGCTGCCACCTGGAATGTTTGTCTGCCCTACACCTTCCAGAATTTCAAAATGTTCCATCACATCTTTCATTAGCAAGGCATTGAAATGGTCCTTTGCTATTGTATAAGTCTTGCTTATTTCCCCATCCGCGTGAGCTTCATTCTGCACTGAAGTCCAACTTGCCCACCGCTTTCTACACTTTGCACTGAGGTTTCTGTGCCTTTAAGTCAGACATCACAGGTCTCACGGGTCTTCAGCCTTCCCTATCATTGCCAGAGTCCCTTACCCAGACTCTCAGGCCCAAGACCGCCCCCGTGTCTCTGTGTCCCCCATCTAAATACCTACCACGCCCACAGACCTTTCTCTCATCTCTTTTTGCTTTTCCATCTCTCATTTCTTCCCTCCCTGGTTTCAGGGCCCACTGTCAGTTTCTTAGTCTTCTAAGAGAAAAAACCCAAATTTGCATTATTTTGTCACACAGAGCAATTTAGCTTCTTCCAGTTAGCATTCTCTCCTTCCCAACCTGGATGGGAACTTTGCTAAGCAAAAAGGTCCATTAAAGGTGTTTAATAAACACATTTATTAACATTCTAGTTCCTGATATTAATTCTCATGCCCTAGTTCATGTTTAAATTTTTAACAAGTTTTTCCTTCCTACTTGGTAGAGGTTGGATTCCTGGAGGGCAAGGACAGTTTTCTGAAGTCCTTCCTACCCTCCAGAGGGCTGAGTAAAGTGCTGGACACGCAGATAGGTTCAGTGATACTTGTTGAATTGAATTTATTTTGAATTGAAGAAACAAGTCAAAGACACACCCGTGTCCTACCCCCTACCTCCTACCCAGCAGAAAACATGGATAAAATGAAAAGGAAAGTTGGTTTGGGGCAGGGAGAGCATATACAAAGGATGAAGTTGGGCAAAAATAATTAAATTTTTCTTAAACTTCACAAAGGCCCTTATGTAAGTTACCTATAAATTTTTTAAACAGTAAAATTAAGACATTGTATGGAAGGCAAAGCCCGCTGTACTTTTAAAAATATATGGCAGCCTTAAAGGAGTTTTATTCAAAAGAATGACACACCATGAATGCAGAGTTAAAACATGTGGGCAGCTGGGAAGAATTAGAATGTTGAGAAAAATCACCAGGGAGGCATATGTTGGTTATTCTGGGACTGCCTCCTAATGTAGAGGGAATAAAATGATTAAAAACGCTTGTCTTTTGGGATGAGTATGCATTTTAGCACCTAGGAGGGATTCTGGTTAGGTATTTGGGACAATTTTGTTGCAACTCATTATTGGAAATTCAAGTCAATAACTGGAAAGTTGGTTATTTCCAATATCGTGTTCCTGCAAGACTTCTAAAGCTTCTGGTTCCAATCCTGTTTCATTTCAGATACACGTTTTTCTCCAGCGGCGTTGTGAGTGACGTGCATGTCAGCGAGCCCCCAGCCAGGGTCGGCATTCTGCTGGACTGCACCCGCCAGAGGCTGCTGTTCATGAACGCCGACAGCCAGCAGCTGCTCTTCGCCATTAGACATAGGTTTAGTGAGGGTGTCCACCCCGCTTTCGCCCTAGAGAAACCTGGAAAATGTACTTTGCACCTGGGGATAGAGCCTCCGGATTCTGCAAGGCACAAGTAACCATTTGCTTTCAGAACCTGCAAGAGCAATAACTCACATTTTGGGGGGCCCATTGTTCTTTCCATCTGGGGTTGTATCCGTTATTCACAGGCCTCCTGCACACTCATGCTCCCGATGGCACACTCATGGCCGTCAGCACTTGAGCCAAAGCAACAAGAAAACTTGACTTTATAGAGGAGCACGTGAGGAGAGAGGAGGAAAAACCAGCCTCCGCTCTTTGGCTTATATATGTTTGAGTTACTTTCTAAATTAAAAGAACTTAACACTCGATTTGGGAATCAAAATATCTCTACTAGATATTGACTTCCATCTGTTTTGTTGTTAAAAGAAATCCTCTGACGGATGGCCTGAGTGAAGGGAAGGTTGTATTAGTAATTAACCTCCTCTGACAAAGAAACACTGTTTTCCACGAGAAAAATCTTACCTCATTTCACTAAAGGATGATGAATTCTAGTCAGTAGAGAATATTGCACCCTGAGAAAGTGTTTTAAGTTTATAATGAACTCTTTTGTAATAATATATACTATAGAATATATCTCTTTTCTCTGAAATTTTAAGTGTAGAAAAGTGCTAGATATTAGGAGTCTCCATTTTGTTAAATAAACAGAGTCTATAAAGCAAAACATGTTATGTGCACTTATTATCCAACATGTATGACCCATCAGTCTGGCATCTCTGGACTGGTTAAAACTTCAGAGTATAATAACCATTACACCTCAAGAGTTGTGTATAAGTACTGATTTTCAAGTGACAATTAAACACATTTAAAAAAATAAAACAGTATTAATCCATAGTTCCAGTCAACTGCCGGATGTTGGGAATCTCTTTGTACTACAATAAAACTGTTGGTTATTTTTATGTATTATATTAAAACTTTCAACATTTTCCTAAAATATGCATGCCAACTTGACAAATCTAGAATGCATGTTGCGATTATTGCTTTCGTTTTCTGTAATATAAATGCATTGATCATATTTATGGTTGTTGGTTGTTTTTTTCACATTTCCAGCCCTCGCCGGCGCCCATCATCAGTGCTCAGGAGGGAGTATGTTTTCTGAGTTGTGTTTAGAGTCGATCAACACGCCCTCCACTACCTTCAAAGTGGGTGTGGTTGTCCTGACTTTATGTGCCCCTTTTTATTGTCTTAAATGAACTCACTTTGTTGATGGGTTAATTTTTCCATTTAATACCAGTAATTTCAGCTCCCTAAGCAGTATATGAACTGTAAAAGTAACTTGGGAATACTTGGGGGGTTAACGTGGGACAAAACCCACTTTGGGGAGGATATATAAAAGGTGTTCAAAGATTTGAAAAGCTGATATGTGGAAAGAAATTAGGGTTATTTTGATTTTTCCACCAGGATGAGTAGGTAGAATTTGGCTCAAGAGAAGGAAGAAGGCTATACCACTGATAATTGACTTCAAGGGCATGCTGCTTAGTAGGTAATGAGCACTCACAGTCGAACTGGGTGATAAACTGTCTGGAATAGCAAAGAGTAGATTCCTGCTTTGTGTTTTATATATATATATATATATATTTTTTTTAATTAATTTATTTTTTGCATGGGCAGGCACCAGGAATTGAACCTGGGTCTCTGGCATGGCAAGTGAGAACTCTGTCTGCTGAGCCACCGTGGTCCACTCTAGATAGAATTTTTTAACTGTATTCCTGGAGTACTGAGATTTCACAGAAATGTCTTGAGAACCATCAAGGGATCCATTGGGAAGGCCAAATGGGCAGAAATTCAAGCCCCTATCACATTTCACCAGGACAGCTCAATTTTTATCTGTTCTACGCACTGAGATCCATATTCTAATTCGTTTAATAAAAAGATGTCTATAATAATTCATTTTATAAAACATTTTGAAATGACCAATGAGATTCAAGTCCAGATTCTGTGATCCAGGGTGACCCAAGAGTCCCTAATTCCCCCAGTTTTCCAGGGTTCCCTTTCCTTTGCTATCTAAGTATTGATACCACATTGACTGTAAGAAATTGTCTCCGATCCCAAATTTTCAGGAATTCATGTAGATGATTACATTCTCCTGATCGACACTGCTGGCCTCCTGCTTCAGAAGCTCCTCCATTGCCTCTAGCCCTCTCATCACCATCCCTTAATGCTTCCCTCCCTCCATCATTCCCAAACATGGACATAATGTGTCTTTGATTCTTCAAGGCAGTTCTAACACAAGGCTGACCTCATTAGTGGTTAACACAACTTTTTTTTTAAGACTTGAGATTAACGAGGGGAATTTCCTCGTTATCAACACCCCTTTCCATCATGAAAGAGTTAGAAAGGGCAGAGCCCAAATACCCCTAAAGATTGGGAGAAGGATCAAAGGAGAAGGAGGAGTTATAACAGAGTAGATAGGATTTAACAAATGAGTATGACTGCTGAATCATTATGTTGATATTTCTTTTAGTTTCCAGTGTCTTGGAGCAGCTAGAAGGAAAATTGTTTTCCTTAGTTCCACCTAAAATTGTGGAACTGTAACCCATACCAAACTGAAATCTGCTCTATAACTACTTGTTAAAATGTACTTTGAAATTTATTGCCTTTTTGCATATATGTTATATTTCATAATAAAGACTTTTTTTAAAAAAAAGAACCCAGAAATTACAGAAGCCAGAAATGAGAGGACATTTTCATATGACAGGAAGCAGAGATACAAGCCAAGGAACCCCAAAGATTGTTGGCAGCCAGCACCAAATGCTCCATTCTTCAGGGAGAAAGCAAGCCTTGCCAATATCTTGATCTGGTACTTCTTCTAGCCTCAAAACCATAAGCTGATAAAAATTTCCATAGTTTAAGCCAACCCATCGTATGCTATTTACAATAGCTGTAATGGCAAACTAATGCAACATCTTTTATAGTAGTATAAGAATAAACTTTTGCCCTCCTTACCTCAGGCTTTTCTATCTAATCCAAGCTCTAGGCCTCTCTTTGCAGAATTAAAAAGCCTATTAAAGTAATTCTCCAAACCAAACAGCATTCCTCTCCCCAAGATGAATTTGGCCATCACCCTTTAGAACGGTTTTAGAATCCCCTTAGAATTTCCTTTTAGTATTGTTACTGTGGTTGTTATTTCTGTAGAACTAGCTAATGACTGTGATGGCTAGAAATCTTTTCTCAACCTAGCTGGAGCTCCCAAAATTAGTGTTGGGTGGTTCCAACACTGCAAAGGACTTTTGTGCATGCCGCAAGCTTCAGAAAGAAATGACACCCTTCTAGAGACAGTACAGTATTTGAGGATTTTTATTACTTAGGGATAAGTTGGTAAAATAAATAAGAAAAAAGAAAACGGGGGAAGAAGCAGGAGGTCATTCAGCACATATCTGAATACTTAGTACAGGCTGGACACCATTCTAGGCCCTGTGGTGAATGGCAGCCATCAATTCCAGCTCCTGCTCTCAAGGAGCTTATATTCTAGTAAGGGAAGAGAGATAATATATATATATATATATATATAGAATGTCAGTGGGGAATAAGAACTATGAAGAAAAATGGAGAATAAAGAGTTATGAGAGGTAGGGGCTGCTATATATTTTAGGTAAGATGGAAGGTTTCTCTGATAAGGTGACATTTGAGTAAAGATCTAAATGAAATGAAGGAGCAGCCATATGGATATCTACCAGGAAGAGAATTCCATGCAGCAGGAATAGCAAGTATGGAGGTCCTGAGGTATTAGCATGGTCATGCGTTAGAAAAACAGCCAGGAAGCTGGGGGCCTGGAATGGAATAAGCAAGGAGGAGAGGGAGGTAATGGATGCAGTCAGAGAATAGCAGGGAACTGTTTGTCATGACCTTGGATGCCAAGAAAGGACTTTAGGTTATATTCTCAGTGAGTTGGCAAGAGGTAACGGGTACAAGGATAGACACAAAGGCAATCTCAAAGAAAGGGCTTATCAGGGTGTTTGGGTATTATGATTTTCACCATTAAACAGGATGTTTCATACAGACCCCCTGGGCTAGCCTTTGCCAGCCCTCAGCTCCTGCAGAGAAAGGGCTTGTGTAGGTGGGAGAGGACAAAGAGTGTTCTTTGTCTCATCCTCTGCTCCACGGAGGATCCCTGTGGCCTTGCTCAATTTCTGCTTCAAAGGGAGCAGCCCCTGCTGACTGGTTGCCATAAGGACCAGCCAGGTGCAGAATTGTGGCCAAAAGAGCCCTGCTATTATACCCGGGCTGGCTTGGTCCTGAACTGTGTCTGCTTGCCCTCTTTGGAAAGTTGGCAACCACCAAACAAGGCCATTCGAAAGAAACTTTTCAAATCTTTTCACCTGTGTCACAGAGAAGATGAGCTGCCATGTCCCCCAGGAAGTCTGTCGGCCAGAGAGGGCCTCATAGGCGTGTACACGTGTGGATATGAGTGTGAGTGTGTGTGTGTATGCATATCAATGTGTATATTTCACAAGCGTGTGTATATTGTGTGACTTTGTGTATATGTACAGGATTATGTGTGTGTGAGGGGAGGACATTGAGTTGGTCCCTACAATTTAGGGCTGATTTTTCCATCGCAGATCCAGCTACTGGATTTGTTAAAACTCCCCAAGTTCATCAGATCCACGGGGAATGGGCCACATTAATCCAGCTCATTAATGATTCTTCAATAAAATTTAAGTACCAATTGCTTAATTTATAGTGAGAAATCAAATTGCCGGAGAGGCTGGAGAATACCTATCTGCTAGTCAGAAGATTCTCTCTCTAGGCTCCAAAACCTACTGGCACTGACCATATTTGATATTGGGCTGCAAACACTGCTTGAGGCATTTACCTCTTAAGTTCCACATGATCAGGACAACTGATACATTACAACAGTAAAAAGGTTATAAGGTGATCAAGACAAGTTATGTGGGCCAGCATTATTGAACTGCCATTTCCATCCAAAGGGCCCACAAATTCGGGTTTGCTGGCCCAAGCACTCTCTCCCTGCATCGGTGCTGGGCTCACCTGAGACATCCTTGTCCTCTAGATGTTCCTCTCTCTTCAGTCCAACTTCTTCCAGTCACAATCCTTCCTTACCCACCACCTCCACCTCCTCCTCCCCCTCCCCCCTTTTCCTCCCCTTCCCATCCCCTTCCTTCTCATGCCATAAGACCATTTCCCGGCTATAGTTTCTGATTTCTAGGCCCTGTTCCTTTGGCTTTTGATCTGACAAATATCTTGCCTGTGATGGTGACTAAGGCAGATCATGGAACACCATCCACTATATGGAGATCTGACTAATTTGATACTCAGAAGGAAACCATATTTGCAAGTCTTCAGTGACACGTCACTGACGTCTCATCTATGAACTGAGTACTTCTGGTAGAAGGAGGACCCTTTGATTCAAGGATGTGTTGTAGCTGATGAGAGAGAGAGTGGTTCAGAATACAGACCCTGAAACCTCATAGATGCACGGCGAGACGTGGCTCTGCTCCTTCAGAGGGTCACCCAAATTTGGCACATTGTTCAGCCTTGCTTCGGGGTGCTCAGTGTTAAATGCGAATGATACTAGTTATGTCGTAAGATTGTTCATTCATTCATACAAATATTTAGAGTCTTACTAAGGTGCCAGGCAGTGCTCTAGGTACTGAAGATACAGAAGTGACCAAAACAGACAAATATCCCTGCCCGCATGAAATTTATATTCTAATGAGAGAAAGATAAACAGTAAATGAGATCACTGAGCAAACTGCTTAGATTCAGAAAGTGAAAACATTATCAGGAAAAATAAGACAGGGAAAGGTTATTGTGACCAAAAAAAATGAAAGAACTAATGTAGATAAAGTTCTCATCAGGGTGCCTGGCATATAACAATAGCAAAATGTTAACTGTTATTATTAATTCAACTATAATGCAAGGCCTTCTCACAATTATACGGCAATTATACAAGGGGTACGATTATACAGCGTATCCCTTGTAATAGCAAAATGGGCTCACGCACACCTGGGCATATAGTTATGCTACCTAACACCACTACATCCCCAAGGAAAGTTTAATCTTTCCCTGTTTTTACTCATTGCAAAAAAATCAGAAAAAGTATTTAGAACAAAAGATAAATTACCCTAATTTCACCACTCAGAGATACCCAATGTTAACATTTGGTGTGCACCCTCCCAGGCTCTTCCTTTTCCCCTCCCCATCTTTGGAGGCACACACTCACACACACACATGCACGCACGAACACACATTTTTATTAAAAATACAAATAAAATCACTATCATGATCTGCTTTTGTCACTTAAATCTATGCCATGGACATCTTTTCACAGCAATAAACATAGACTTGCACCACCAAGTGCAAGCTACAATGTAGTGCGCTGAAAAGACGGACTTCATTCATTGAAGTCCTTATTGATAGATATTCAATTGACTTCCAAGTTTTCATTTTGAGAAGAATGCTTTGGTTTTAAAGGTGCCAGCTTTAATGCTCAGCCTAGAGTTTTTCTTGCATTTGTCATGGGGAAGTGTATTTTGTTTCTGCATTTACTATGAACTTGAATCAGTTTTTGTAAATCTAACTGTTCTAGTTTGCTAGCTGCCAGAATGCAATGAACCAGAAATGGAATGGCTTTTAAAAATGGGAATTTAATAAATTGCTAGTTTGCAGTTCTAAGGCTGTGAAATTGTCCAGATTAAAACAAATCTATAGAGATATCCAATCTAAGGCATCCAGGGAAAAGATACCTTGGTTCAAGAAGGCTGATGACATTCAGGGTTTCTCTCTCAGCTGGAAGGGCACATGGCAAACATGGTGGCATCTACTAGCTTTCTCTCCAAGCCTCTTGCTTCATGAAGCTCCCGCGAGGCGTTTTCCTTCTTCATCTCCAAAGGTCGCTGACTGGTAGACTCTATGATTCCCTTGTCATTCACTTGGCTCTCTACTCATTCTTGAAAGGAACTCTCTTTGAAATGTCTCTTCTTTTATAAGATTCCAGTAAACTAATCAAGACCCACGTTGAATGGGGAGAAACACATCTCCATCTAATCAACTTTAATACCCACAGATGATTGAGTCATATCTCTGTGGAGATAACCTAATCATGTTTCCAACCTATGGTACTGAATAGAGATTAGAAGAAACCATTGCTCGCACAAGATTGACTAGGATTAAAACATGGCTTTTCTAGGGTACATAAGTCCTTTCAAACTGGCACACTAACTGAGTAGATACTCCTTCATAGGGTCAACTTGGTGCCCACATTTATGTATAGTCAGTTCAGTGTCATTACATTAAAATATTTACTTAAGTAATTTTTAACATCTACCTTATCGGGGCGCCATACTGGTCCCTGCTGGGAACCAAGATGAGTTAGGACATAATCTCCAGCTTCAAGGAGGCCAAGACAGGCACACTGGTATCTATAAGACAACATACAGGCCAGAAGAATCAAAGTAAGGATACATCTATCTGAGAAGATTATATAGAGGAGGACATCTTTGGGATGTGCCTTGCTGAGTGGGTAGAGTTGCAATAGGTGGCAGTGAGGATTAGCAAGTTCTAGAGAGAGGCAATAGCATGAGACAGACAGGCAAGGCAGGATAGGTTTGGGAACCAGCCAACCTGGCACCAGGAAGATGTAAGGAAGTTGTGGGCAACTTGAGGCCCAAATGATGATCGTTGTTGAGATACAAGAAAGGGGCATTTTTACTTGGTTCAGCACATGATAGGGAGTTACTAAAGATCTTTGACCTATGAGAGAAGTAATGGAATAAGAGTCTTTACAGATGTTGGATGCCACCTAGGAGCAAATACATGTAGTAAGGAGATCCAGAAGTGGAATAAAAGGAAGGGAAGGGAAGGGAAGGCAGGAAACAGATTCCAGAGCATTATAAAACCTACAGGCTATAAAGATGAATAAAGAGGAAAGCATCAGAGGCCACCCAAGCTTTTGAATCAGGGTTTTTAGGAACATGATGGTGCTCTTAACAAAAGAGGTGATCTGGTTTGTGGGGAGAGAGGTCAGTTCAGCCAGGGGATCATCTAATGTCCCCAAATTAAATGACAGCCTTACTAGTTGGGGGACTTGGGAGAAGTTGTTTATCCTTTTTATACCTCATTTTCATCATTTGTAATGTTAGGATAAGAATATCCATTCATCCTACTCATAGGACTGTTGTGAACAATAAATTATTTAACATAAATCAGGTACACAGAAGAGTATGTAGCATGTAATAAGAGCTCAATAAATGTTAGCTTTTTTAGTTCACTGGCATGTCAAATAAGCAAGACTCCTGAAATAAGTCAGAGAAGACACTTTTTTTCATATCCTCATGTTCTTTTAAGTTTATTCCAGGGAAGGAAGATCTTAACAAACACCAGGCAGAAGAACTTGGAAGGACTTGGGAGGACTTATGGTGGACTTTCTAAGAAGAAATGTCAGAGCTAAGGCTTGATGGCTGAGTAGAAGTTGGCATTTGAGGGGAGTAGGTCATGGCAGGAGAAGGAAAAGAGGGGTGCCCCAGATATGTGGTAAAGATGAGGAGGTGACAAGTAGCCTGTTGCCTTTGAGGATTAAAGACATATCAATATGGCCGTAGGGGGAGTTATAGAGATACTTTTGGGGGTGACTGTGGGAAATAAATGTGGGGTGACAAGGTGATAGCGAGTAGTTGGGGTGTGGCTGTGGGATTAGCTCAGGCTGGGGGAGCTTTGGAGGGTTGCTGTGATGATGGATATCTTGTTTTTCTTTTAATACACCTGATTTTAGCACAAGAACTGATGCAAGGTCAACAAATAAATATTGTTGAAAGTGAAGTCTACAAATTACATGGGTTTTGCTTCCTCTTTAACACAATTTCCTGCCTCGCAATTTTGAACCACTACATATCAACTTCCCAATTCTCTTCCCTGTAAAATTTCAAGGCTCTCCCCAGATGGTTCTGGGATTGTACATCAGAGGGAGGAACCAGTCTGTTTTGTTCTTCAAGCTGAAGATCCCCCAAGTATGTTTTCTCATGACTAAGTTTTCTCAGATAGTCATGACTGAAAGCAAGTGAAGGATTGAAGCCTCATGGTCAAGAATGATCATTCAGAAAGGGGGAGTAAACTCATTCAAAACACAAACTATTTCAGAGGTTGCTTTCTTAAGAAAAAATGTTGATCAACATTATCTTCCAAGAAATCAATTTTGGGTTGAAATATAATGAATATTGCCTTTTATTTTTCTCTTCTTTTCAGTGAATTAAACTATAACCAAGCTTATTTCTTAATTTGCATTTCTCCTTAATTATTTTGAGCTAAGTTCTACCCTGCTGAGCTCCAGAAAAATGGATAAAATATGCATCTGAGTGTTGAGCAGCAGCAGCAAACACCTACGCACCAAACCCCGGCTGTGTGGGACGCGACCATTTTCCCCAAGTCATTTCGGGTCAGAAACACCTCTGCTCCCGAAGATAAGCATTTATGGGCCCCCGCACAAGGTCTCTCTATGCACTTTTAAGATGAGAATGGGGCAGCACTGCATTGTTCTGCATCCTTCCAAGAATTAGTTCAGGGCTACTTTTGTGTCCCAATAAGCATGGAAAGGATTCTGCAATTACTCAGCCCAGCAGGAAAGCCTATGAATTAGCTCTGCAGGGCTTAAAGTTGAAACTCGGAGAATGATTTTGCTTTATTCCCCTCCAATTAGCACAGTTTTCCTTTAGAATAACATGAATACATGTCACTGTGGAACATTTGGAAACTATAGAAAATTATAATGTCTAAAATAAAAAGTATCCATCATTCCATAGGCTTAGAATGAATTGGTACATTCTTTGGCTTTGGGTCTTTTGCCTTCCCATAGTGCAGCTGCAATGCCTACAGGTTGCACAGGCATCTTGCAGCCTTGAAGGATGAAATTCCATTCTGAGCCTAGAGGAGCGAAGGAGCCTGGAATTTCAAAGATACTGTTAAGACATCATTCTGGCTGTCTACTGCCTACCTCTAAACATTTTGTTGCTTGAATTAAATAGACCTCTATCTGTCTAAGCTTTAAAAATAACTTCCTACGGAAGCATAACACACATACAGAAAAGAGCACAAATCACAAGTTTATAGCTCGATGAATTTTTGCAAAGCTAATATAGGTGCAGACAGTTCCCAAGCCATAAAACATTATCATCACTGAAGAGGGACTCCCAGTCACCCCCACTTCCAGAGTAACTAGTATCATGACTTACAATACCATACATTTGTTTTGCCTATTTCGAAACTTTGTATGTTTTTTCTTTTGCGTCTGGCTTTTCCTGTTCAAAATTACCTTTGCAAGACTCGGTTTGCTGTGTGTCATGTGAGTTTGTTCATTCTCTTTGCCGTGTAGTATTATAATTTATGTGCATTCCACAATGTACTTAATCATTCTGCTATTGATGGCCATTTGGACCGTTTCCAGTTTGGAACTATTACAAATAGTACTATGAATATTCTTGTACCTATCGTTTGGTGAACATATGTATGATTTATGTTGGGTAAACACCTAGGAATAGAATTGCTAGGTCATGATATGCATATGTTCGACTTAGTAGATATTGCCAGAATTTCCAAAATTTCACAAATTTACTCTCCTACTGACAGTGTATGAGAGTTTCAGTTGCTTCTCTGCTGACATTTGGTACTGTTGGTGTTTTTCATTTTAGTCATTCTGGTGGGTATGTAGTGGTATCACATTGTGGTTTATATTCGCATTTCCCTCTTCCTTTAGAAGTTGTACACCTTCGCATATGTTTATATCCTTTCTTTTTTTTAAGGTTCTGCTAAAATCTTTTGCCTATTTTTCTATTGTGTTGTCTGTCTTTGTGTTTGTTTTCCTTGGTAGGAATTCTGTTTGGGCTATGAATGAGTGCTCTGTTGAATATGTGCTTTGCAAATATCTTCCCCCCTTTCTGTAGCTTCATTTTTTTCACTCTCTGGATGATGTGTCTGATAAACAGAAGTTTTTAATTTCAGTAAAATTCAATTTACCTTTTCTTTTAATGATTAGAACATTTTTGTTCAATTTAAGAAATCTTGGCCAATCCTAATGTCACAGAGAGATTTTCCTATGTATCCTTTAAAAGTTTTATTGTCTTATTTTAGCTTTCACATTTAGATTATATATAAATGCACACACAAGCAAATACATCTATTATATATAATTGATACACATATGATATATATATAATTAATTTTTGTATGGTATGAGGTAGAAGTCAAAATGCATTTTTTTCTTATGGTTAAAAAAAAATTGATTTAGCACCGTTTCTTGAAAGACCAGTCCTTTCCCAATATGCTGTAGTATCACCTTTGTCATAAATGCTTGAGCCATATTGAATTTGGTGGGGTTGCTCCCAGCAACCAGAGAATCACATTTGGTATATGTGTTTGGGTGTGTATATTTTCCTTCATATTCTTCAAGACTACAGTTTTTAATGTGAGCTTAATTTTCCATTGGGGTATTGGTTAAATAGATAATTCCATTCATTTATTTACTCCATATTCCAATGCTGAACACTTAAGTCATTTCCATTGGGGCTATTATAATTATTCTATAATGTATATCCTCATCCATAAATATTTGTACATCCAGGTCACTACTTACTTCAAAAAAGTTCACAGAAATGGAATTAGAGGTTAAAGTATACAATTTTTTAAAGGCTTTTGATAGATGCTGAGAAATCAGCATAAAGCTAAACACTATTGTGCTGGTTTGAAACTGTTGTGTACCCCAGAAAAACCATGTTCTTGAATCCTCATTTAATATTGTTGGGTGGGCTCTTTTTTTTAATTTTTAATTTTTTATTTATTTATTTATTTTTAAATTTTTTTTATTTTTTATTTTTTTTGGGTGGGCTCTTTTTGATTAAGTTATTTTCATGAAGATGTGACGGGACCTTTTAATTAGGTGGTTTCCATGGAGATGAGTCTCCACCCATTCAAGGTGGGGTTGCTTACTGGAATCCTTTAAGAGGGAACCATTTTGGAAAAAGCTTCAGAGCTGATACTGACAAGAGACCTTTGGAGATTCAGAAGGAAAAATCTCCCAGTGAAGCCTTTTGAAATGAGAAGCCAGGAAAGAAAGCTAGCAGACTTCGTCATGTGCCTTCGCAGTTGACAGAGAAACCCCAAACGTCATTGGCCCTTTCCTGAGTCAAGGCATCTCTTCTTGGATGCCTTAGTTTGGACATTTTTACCACCTTAGAACTGTAAACTTGCAACGTAATAAGTTCCCTGTATATTGCATTCTAGTAGCATTAACAAACTAAACCAACTACCTAAAAAAATATGGAGAATGCTCATCTAAAATACCATAATTCTGCAGCTGAGAAGGCATTAATACCACTTTTTAAATACAGATATATTTATTTAACTTTTACTGGTCAAGTTCACGAATTTTTCTACTATTTCCCTTCCTGATGACACTCAGAGCTCAGATAATTATAAATTACTTGATTTAAATGAGATTGGCTGTCTTGCCACTCAGTAAAATATTTCAACATAAAAGCCCATTTATTTCTCATGCTTGAAGCAAGGAATGCAAGCAATGGGGCAGGTGGTTCTTATACTCAGCACATTATTCCTGTGCTCTCTTTTACAGCGTAGATTCCTCATTTCTCTTATTTTGCTTTTATAAAATAATTATATTATTATAAAATATATATAATAATATATATTTTATAATAATATAAAAGAAATGTATCTTTCTTTCCTAGATGTATTATGCAAGACCCAGGAATAAAAAGGAAATAATATGGTATTTCGGAGGGATGTAGGACTTGATTGTTGGTAAGAAACTGCTCCAATACACTTCACCCACAGTTCTTCATGTTTTGTTTTTGGTTTTAGAGAAAAGGGGGGGATTGGTGAACAGGAGAAGCAGGGTGTGGGAGAGGTGAGACTCCTACTCTAAAGGAAGGCTCTCTTCACTCAAAGTAATTGCAGAGTAATTGCAGCCACCTCCTCTAAGCCAGAGGAGGCTGAGCCAAAGGTGCCACAGGGGCTATTTCACAAGACAGATCCTCCTGAGTGAGAAAAGGGGACCCTCTCTGTTGCAATGGTGATGCTGGATGCACCGGGAAGGCTCTGACTTACCTTCTTCTTAAAGCTGCAGATTATTCTTTGGGGCATAGTCAAAATTCTATCCATTAGGTTCAGGAAAAGGGTTTTTGTGAGTAAATTTGAATAGCCAAATAGGGAAGGCTGGGACCTGAACCACAGTTCTCTTCCTGGTCTGCTGCAGCCTCCTGGCCAGCCCAGGGAAATGTGGCTGTCTCCAAAAGACACACTTTTGTTCTGGGTCTCTGTGTTGGTTTGAAAGTGTTGTGTACCCCAGAAAAGCCATGTCCTTTAATATTGTAGGGTGGAAATTTTGACAGAATTGTTTCCATCGTGATGTGACACACCCAGTTGAGGGTGTGGCTTTTTGATTTGGTGAAGATGTGACTCCACCCATTCAAGGTGGGTCTTGATTAGTTCACTGGAGTTCTTTAAAAGGGGAGACATTTTGAAGTTGCTTCGTATCTGACACAGACAGAGACATTTGGAGATGAGGAAAGTAAAGGCCAACAGGGAAGCTGTTTGAAGCTAGAAGCCAAAGGAACATGCCACCCACTTGTCTTCCCAGCAGACAAAGGTGTTTGCATGCCATTAGGTTTCTTGAGTCAAGGTTATCTTTATCTGGATGCCTTAGTTTGGATATTTTTATGGCTTTAGAAATGTAAAATTGTAGCTTAATAAATTTCCTTTATAAAAGCCACTGCATTTCTGGTATGTTGCATTCCAGTAGCATTTAACAAACTAATACAGTCTCAAACAATGATGCGTGGGTCATGATTGTGAGCATTTGTGGGGAAACTGTTCTAGAAAAGAGCAGAGGTCTGTACTCCTTTCAGGAACGGCCTACCCACCACTACTAACCATCTAGGAGGGTGCCTGGGCCTGGCATTGTTGGAGCCCTAGAAGGAAGAGCCGGAAATGGTGGCTCTGGGGTGGGGCTGCCCCAGGTGAACTTCATGAGCTCTGTCAGCCAAGTCAAATTATGACCAGACTTTAGTATCTTTGAGTAGACATCTGTTTCCATGCTTTTGTATTTTTCTATCTTTTTGTTGCTATTGTTCTTTGTTTCTACTTTACTTATAATGTTCCTTTTGAAAATTTCTGATTTTTCTCTTGACCAAACAAATTTTAAAGAGAAAAAGTCCCAGGCTATGGGACTCTGAGCATCGCTGGTATAGTGAACGTCCCAGCTGGACATCCCAGCAAACATATGGGGGGAGCAAAGACAGCATGGCCCTTGGGTTTCCTGCTTATGCCTTTCCCTCACAGTTGACAACACGCCCCTGCAGCATGCCTCCCCAATTCACATGTGGTGATTCAGAGGCCCTGAGACCTTACAAGGCGCATTGCTGGTATAGCCGGACCTGAGCATTTTTTTAGTGTTGTTAAGACACTATAATTTCTAAAAGTGATTGCTGTATGTTATTCTTACTCTTTACTCCTTGAATACCAAGTACAAGCCTGAATCTTAGTGAACAATTCTCTTTCTTAACAGAAAGAAACTTAAGAAAGTTTACATAGAGTCAAACAGGTTAATTTGAGGTTTTGTATTTTGAAATGATAATGAGGTCATCTCTCAGCAACTAAGCTTAAAGCTATTGTCATGCTTCATTTGAAATGTATGTTAAATGGGCTTTGGTCAATTGATACTAGATTTTAAAATATAAGACAATGTGTGGGACGTTCTTGCTGCATTATGATAAATATTTTGGCTACTCAAGGATATTGCTGTGGACAATGGGAGATAGAATTAAATCCACCTGGCACCGTGACCTACTGCCTTCCAGGATGAGGAGAAAGTTGACTGGAGAATGAAGAAAAGCTTTGTGGAGAAAGTGTCGTTAGAATTGACCTTCAGGAAAAAATCCAATGTTGTTGCAAGTCATCCTGGGTGAAGTGAGAGGAGGAAATGGGCCCTGAAGACTTAAGGTTAGAAGTACAAGTGGTCATCCTGAGAAAGACAGCAGATAAGGTGCTCCAACCCTAGGAAGAGTCTTCCCACCTGTTCTGTGTTCATCCCAGTCTGTGCATGGAGACTTGTAAACAAAGACAACTGTGGGGCTGGGGAATGGGGGAATATGTGTGTAGGGGTGAGGAGGTGTGAGGTTCCTCAGGGTCCTCTGGCTTTCAGTCTTGCTTAGCATTCTGAGTCTGCTCTTCCTGGGGTGTATTGGCTCAGGATGAAACAACAGCACATACCGTGTTCTCTTTCACTGATGGAACCACATGAGCCGATTGTATTTAGGCTCTTGACACAGGCTATGCAAACAGGAGCCTGTTGGAAGTAAGGGATGCGGATACAGCTCTCCTCTCCCCTCTGGTAAGACATTCTTGTGTATGGGGCTCACATCCTGGACATGGCATTGGTGTTTGGGACACTGATTACTATTCCAGAATGTGGTCTGGCTAGGCTGGGATCCTGTCTAGTTACTTGCCCCAGAAAGAAGCCAAGAACATAGTCAAGCATCTTCTTATGATACAGGACACATCCAACCTGTTGACCCAGTCCTGCTGTTTTTTATGTCACTGGTGCAGACAAGGGGTTAATTGTTTCCACTTAAAATAGATTGAAAAAAAAATTCTTGGGCCTTTAGTCAGGACAGCTCACACCATAGCTTTATCTCTGACTTTGTTACATGTCCATTGTGGGTTGGCTGTCATTCTGTCCCATGCCACCTATATTCTGGGTCCTAGGCTGATGAAGCAAGCTCTATTGGGAACATGTCATCTCTTGCACAGGGGAAAATATAAAGAATATAGTGAACCACCTATCAGTTCTTAGAATTTCTTCTTGGAAGTGATGCAAGGCTCTTCTGCTCAGAATCCATTGACTAAAGTGAGTCACATGGACAAGTTGCCCTCTGTAGGGTTGGGAAAGGATAATTCTCCTCCAGGGAGCAGCATGGGATATTTGTGGAAAATAATACAATATGCTGCACTTGGTCATTGCAAAATTACCTGCTTTAACTTACACATAGTGATGGGGTCTTTATCTGCCATCTCATGTAACAGCAGGAGAGTCTGGATGGTAGGCATCACTGCCCAGGTGGTTGGTGAAGTCCTTTCAGGTGGGGCAAAGGGTTGAGCAATGATAGATTTAAAGTGCATCGTGTGATTTAGGGCAGAGGAATCACGTGGGAGGCAAGATTGGGAAGTAGGTAGAGCTGACTGTCAAGAGCCTTGGCCACTTGGGTTTAGAATTATTCTTTAGGCATTGATGTTTCCAGGGAGATAGTAAAGTATTGGGATCCATACTCTTCCTTAAGAAGATCTCTGGAGGCATTATAAAGGGTGGGCCAAAGACTGGGGATGAGTTAGAAACCATTGCTGAGAGAGTAGTGGTGAGGGGCTGATTTTAAAGCTCCTTTGGGCAAAAAAAGGAAAGTGGGGTGTTTGAAAAATGGAATTTGACTTCAGCTTCATGCAGAGCTATGTTCAAGGCCTGACTTTGAAACATCATAGCTAGATGACCCTGGGGAAGTTCCTTTGCCTCTCTCAACTCCAGTTTCCTCATTGTAAGATGAAGTTAATAATAGCATCACCTTCTTCTGGTTGTTGAGGGGATTCAATGAGATAATATATGTAAAGTTCTTAGTACAAAGTAGTACACACCTAAGACTTACTCATGGAAGGGTGGACACAATGGAAACTTAGAATCAATGAACTTGGTGACTGTATGTGAGGAATAAAGGGGAGGGAGGATTTGAAGAGAGTATCAAGATTTCTAGCCGGGGAGAATGGTAGTCATTCATCTGTAAGGAGCTGGCAATGGTTGGGAGGAGAAAAGACAATGAGTCTGATGTCCCAGGAGGACATCCATGTAGAAAGAATGCTGCGGATTTTTTGAAGTTTGAGTTAGGGCTCAGATAGAACTTCTAAAATGAGGCATTTGGTGATTGTGTGGACAGATGGTTTCTACTCAAAGACTTAATTTTGTCCATTAAGCCCAACTGTGTTTCCTCAAGAGCCAGCAGAAGCATCTATTCTCCATGCTACAGATTCTTTTAGCCAGTGGTTCTCAAACTTTAGTGCATCAGAGTCAGAATCTTAAAACACAGATTGCTTGGCCTTACCTGTAGAATTTATGATTCAGTAGGTATGGGGTGGAGTCTGAGAAGATTCATTTCTAACACGCTTCCAGCTGAGGCTCCTGCTGTTCAGGAGACCCTACTTTAAAAACGGCAGTCTTCATACTAGGGCCCCCGCAGGTGAGCCCCTTACCTGTGCACAGGGGCACGTCTGCTCTCAACTCTCATGTGGAGGACGCCTTCATAATCTGCTTTCCTCTCTTACATGCTTCCCTTATCAACGAGCACTATTTTAACTGAGGGCTGCTGAAGAATTGTTCAAAACCCAACAATTTCTTTCTAAGGATGCTGAACAAAGAACCCTACGTTGTATTATTTTCAAGCATAGCATGTCGAGGAGAGGGTTCAGAACCGAGTGGTGGGGGCGTCAAGATTAAGAAAGTTTCAGGAAGGAGCCCAGGCTTGTGCCTCCCGCTGACTGTGTGGGCAGAAGACAGAGGCACAGGGGCTGCTCCTCCAGAGATGGCCGTCCAGACTCATAGGCTATTTTTGGTGAGAAACAGAAAGCAAGCAGCCTCACGGTGGTTGACAAACAGGAAATAAGAAATAGGAGGGGCAGGGGGAAACAATTCTGAGACCTGGTGGCCCCATCAATATATAAATCAATTATAAGTGGCTTTTTATTTTCTTTATACCTCAATGTTCTTCAGACAAAATTAAATGATCCTATGGTTAAGAGAAAGACAGATAAGCCAATGAAATGAGATAGGGTGCATAGAAATTGACCCAATATATAAGGCAACTTGAAATCTGATAGAAATAGCATTGCATTAGTGAGGAAAGGATGGCCTATTCAATAAATAGGAAAGAAAAATGAGATGCTACAAAGTTTTTGTTTGTTCTTTCTGCCAATAAGGGCATTTATAAGCACAATAAAACCACGTAAGTCAGGAAAATAAAATTGAGACATTACTACTATCTAATTCTCATAATCCCATTCGAGTATTAGTCATTGTCCCAATGATATCCTTTACAGCAAAGTTCTGAATCACATGTTGCATTTAGTTAAGTCTCATTAGTTTTCACCGATCTAGAACAGTTCCTCAGTCTTTTCTTGATTTTCATAACCTCGATTCTTTTGAAGACTACAGGCAAGTTATTTTGTAGAACGTCTCTAAGTCTAGGTTTGTCTGATATTTCCTTTTGATTAAATTCAGGTTATTCTTTTTTTGGTAGGAATCTTATAGAAGTGATGCTGATTGTTGATGCATCTTTTCAGGTGGCACATGATTTTGATCATTTGATTAAGACAAGATACTACTGTTAACCCACCTATTTGCTAAACACGAAAAAGTCTGATACAGAGCTGCAGGAGCTGTTATACACCACTGGGGGTGTACGTTTATACAATTTTAAAGGGTGATTTGGAAATATCTAATATATTTGAAAATACACATACTCTATAACCAGCAATTCTACTTCTGGGTGCATCCTTAGAGAAACAAATGTACAATGCCAAGGAGACATGTACAAGAATATTCACAGACATGCAGTGTCCATCAATGGGACAATAATATAAAGTTATGAGGCAGTTACACAATGGAATATTATACAGCAGTGAAAAGCTAAGAAATAGAGCAGCATGTATCAATATGGCTGACTCTTAAAAAAATAAGATGTTAAACAAAAAGAATAGTCACAGAAGTATATATAGTATATACTGAATGGTTCATTTACATGATGTTCAGAAACTTACAAAATGAAATAATGTATTTTAGAGATGTACATGTATACATAAGCTACAAAGAAAAGGGAGGGAATGATAAAACACAAATTTAGAACAATGATAAATTCTGGGACAGAAGCGGGGAGTGTAATGGTGAAGGAGTTTATGAAGGATTCAACTGTTATTTCATTATTTATATCTTACACATAAATTTTAAATCTGTTTTTGCTTGCCTAAAATATTTCATAATATATTTTTTACTAAACACCGTTTCGTTAACTCCTTTATCTCACTTTGCCAGTGGACTGTTGGAAGTTTCATGTGGTCTGTGATCTGGCGTTTGGAAACTGTGTCCTGGCTCACAATTACGGTTCATGATCACACACCTGGAGAGAAAGGCATGTAACTTCTCCCCTCCACCTTTTCTCCTTCCCCTGAAAACACAGGTGTACTAAGAATCATCATTTATCCTGGTTTTCCCATGATAGTTTCGTTTATGTCTACTGTCCTAGCTTTCAAAAGTGTCTTGATTTGGCCAATAAATTATATCAAGTTCTACCTACATGTCCATAGTACCCTCATTCTGGAGAGTTCTCACAAGACCTCACCCATCTTGTAGGTGCTGGAAAGGCATTCCTCAGACCATCAGTGAGGGGACTCGATGCTGCGGATGGCCCGTCACAAAACCAGGACTGGAAACCTGGCTTCCTGACTTCCTCCAAGGGCCCCACCGTGGTGTGCCCCAGCATTCACTGAGTCTTAGAGGAGACCTGGGGAACGCTGCGTCCACAAACAGTGATGGCGGAATGACTGCACCGCCATCATGGGTCTCACGTCTAGGACAAGATGAGGGGGACAGCAGATTGTGAGGTGTTGATAGAAATTCAACATGACAAGTGCGGGGTATTTTTTTATTTGTAACATCATGTCCCTGGATGCTAATTCATAGAATGATAATGTTTGGGGCCTATGTACTGCATGCAAGAGATAGCATCTGCAGGGTGAGCTAGAAAATCCACAAAACCACAAAAAAATGCCTCTCATACAATGACCTTTGTTCACCTCACTCAACAGTCTGTCTCTGGCAGTGGCCACTGCCATAGCTGGTACCTCTGTCCTTCATGGCTTCCGTGGTGATGAGGTGTCCCAAGCTCCCCTGAATAACCCTTTGTGGATGAAGAATGCTTCAATTAAGGACCCTGAGTACTTAAAAGTTTAGCCTGGCTGTAACTAATTCTCCGAGTTTATTACCAACTATATATAAAAGAATTCCTCCATTTGTCCAAAGAACCATCCAGTAGAAACTTCAAAAACTTCTCACTGATTTATTTTTTTGCATTCTTACAGCTTATTGAGGTCTGATTGTGGCACCGTAAACTGAAGGTATATAAAGTGGGCTTTTTGATGAGATTGGCAGACGTGCATACCTTTAACCCCATCACCACAATTAAGATAGGGAACACCCATCACCCCAAGGTTCCTGGTGCCCGTTTTATAATCTGTCTTTCTCTCCCCCACACCAGGCTGTTTCCAAGCCAGCACTGATCTGCTTTCTATCCTTACAGGTTAATTTGCATTTTCTAGACTTTGATGTGCAGGGAAACATAGAATACACATTCTCTTTTTGTCTAACTTCTTTCACTCTGCTAAGGGTTTTGTAATACTTCACTCACTAAGTATTTTGAGAGTCATCCTTGCTGTTGAGTATGGCAATGGTTTGTTCTTTTTGTTCCTGAGTGGTAGCCATTGCATGGCTGCACCACGATTTTTTTATCCATTCACCTCGGCCAACCCAGCCTTAATTCCCCTCTAGCTTGACTAAACTTTGGACAGCCTTCTCCCTGACTCCAGGTCCCTGACCTCCTGCTGTCCAGGAGCCTGAAGGAGACCAAAGTGGAGTTTCTAATCCACCTCTTCCTCTCTCAGGCCGCTGCAAGCTCCAGATGGCCTTATCACAGCAAAAGAAAACATTTGGAACCAAATGAGCCCAATTGCACGCTCAGTAACTCACTGGTCCACCCCAGGGATCAACCCCCTAACACCCTCCGTTGCTTTCCCACCAGCCTTCCCCCTCCCTAAAAACCTTCCCCATTGTTTGTCTTGGTGAAACTGAGTTGAGTCTTACTTCCCCGCTGCAGTTGTAAAGTCATTCTTGACCTGTTTAACATCGTCCAGTGCAATTTTTTTTTTAGACAACCTGTTGATGAGTACTTCCTATTTTAGATTTTATCTTTAAGAGTTTAAAAAACAGTTGTCTTTAGCAACTAGAAAACCCACAAGTGTCTAGAAACCCCACAATGAAAGATGAATTTACTTGCCTCTACCCTGGGTTTTGTTTTAAACCAGTGGCCTATTCACGACAAAACTTCCCAACTCCCAAGCACAATTCCTAAACATACAGTTTTTAAGTGTTGTGTGTATTTGTGTAAAAGTGTGTGTGTGTGTCTGTGTGTGTATAAGTGTGGCAGAGGTTTAAAAAGTGCAGATCATGAACCCAACAGCTGCAGGCTTACCTCCCTGCCTCCTCTGCTTGATGAAACCAGTCAAATTTTTGGTCGCGTTGCAGCAAAATTCCCCCGAGTGATGTTGTGACTTTAAGTGGGGGAAAGCTCCTTTCGGTTCTCTTAAAGCATTTTGGAGGAAAAAGAAGGGAGGCTGACAGGCAAAGTTGTTAAATGTTAAATCAAAAGCTGAAAAGTCATTGAATGTAAAATAACTCAACCTCCAAGTGAGAGAGTTCAGGAAGGACTTCTCAGAATGAAGGGGGAAAATGTCAAACCAGCAGTAATTGAGGGAAAAGTCAAATGCCGGGTGGGGGCCTCCTTTCTCAGAAGCAAAGGGCTACTCTGTCTTGATTGCCTCCCGGCCCTCGCCCTTTCTTCAATTAGGGATGGGGAAGGTGACGAACCTCAGAGAAGACAGATGGAGGGATGGCAGAGAAACTGCTGACTGGGCAAAAACGTCAGGCGCCGAGGGTGAGAGGCCCCCCCTAGTGCTAAAAGGGAGCAGAGAAGTGGGTGAAAAGCTGCCAACAGAGGGATAGGAATTAAAGAGGATGGCCTTACAGAAATAGAAAAATTGACCTCTCCTTGAAATCTACAGAAAAAGACAAGGATATTATCTACTTAGGGAAAAAAAAAAGTCATTGCATTTTGGAGTATGAAAAGATCTTAGAGATGGCAAAATCCAACCCCTGAATTTTACAGACGGTCCAGCAGCAGAGAAGCGTGAACTGTCAGTCCAAATGGGCGCCATGCACAATATGTTTGCATTTGAACTATTGTAAAAGAATGCCCCCAGCCATCAAAGAAATTGGGCATTCCTAGAAGAGAAACTCTTTTTACCCTGTGGTTTTTTGTAATTCCTGGCTCTGCCACACGCCTGCTTGAGAAGCAGCAGGTTAATTGACCCGCCCAAGAGCCACGGCTTGTTTCATGAGATTATTTAAAATTTTGTTTTTAAGATTTTTGAAAGAGGGCTCATCTTCCTATTTGGCGTTTAATCAAAATCTCCATGCATTTTAATTTTAAAATGAATAGGCATGAGAATGCTCACCTTTTATGCAGGAGATCCGGGTTCGATTCCTGGACCATGCACCAAACAAACAAACAAACAAACAAACAAACCAAATAGGTGTGTCATTTGAGCAGTGTGGAGGCAGACAGGTTTCGGGCTGTACATCTGGAGGCCGAGAGGGTTCAGGCCAAGGAAGGTGAGTGCTGCGTTCCTGCTGCCCTCCTACCCAGCACAGGTCCACTTTGGCTGCAAGCACAGCCTCAGCTGCTCATCCTGCCTCCTGCTCGGTCTCCTCCCAATCCATCTTCTGCACCACCTCTCAGAATGATCTTTCTAAATGCAAATCTAATCATATCACTCCCTTGCTAAATACTCTGGGCAGCAAATACTCAATGACCATAGGATAGGGTCAAAATTTCCCAGTGTCCATGCCCTCCTCTCCTCACCCTACTCCCCACTGGCTGTTCCCCTCTGTTCCAGTTTCTAGGCTGCTCAAAGCAGATAC
The DNA here is from genome assembly GCA_004026745.1 of Myrmecophaga tridactyla. Lineage (NCBI taxonomy): Eukaryota > Metazoa > Chordata > Mammalia > Pilosa > Myrmecophagidae > Myrmecophaga > Myrmecophaga tridactyla. Next base: position 104,113 of record PVIY010003482.1, read on the forward strand.
CATGAAAAATGGTTTCAGTTTAAACAATGGAAATTTATTAGTTTATAAGCCTACACTTTTTTTATTATATAATATAACATATATACAAAGCAAAGAAAGAAAAAAGCAATAATTTTCAAAGCACTCTTCAACGAACTCTGGGACAATCTCAGAGTTTGTCATGGGCTGCCATGCCATCATCTCAGATTTTTCCTTCTAGCTGCTCCAGAATATAAGAGGTTAGAAGGAATACATATTTTTTTAGCATCAGAATCGACTTTTTTGTGTGCAAAAAACAACATACATACAAAAAAGGAATACATTTCAAAGCACATCACAACAATTACTTGTAGAACAGATTTCAGAGTTTGGTAGAGGTTACAATTCCACAATTTTACTAAAAGAGATATCAGTGTAATGATTCAGCAATCATATTCATTTGTTGAAGCCTACCTTCTCTGTATAACTCCACCATCACCTTTGATCTTTCTATCCCACTCTTTGGGGTGTTCGGGCTATGGCCATTCTAACTTTCTCTTGTTGGAAGGAAGCCTACATTTTTGGTGCCACAAAAACGTCCACATCAAGGCACCATCAAGATGATGCTTTCTTCCCAAAGACTGCCTGATGGCGATCCTTGGCTCCTCTGCCACACGGCAAGGCACGTGGCCATAGCTGCTGCTCTTCTCCTTCTCTTCTGGGTTTCGTTGATTTCAGTTCCTTGTTTCCATGGCTCTCTTTCTCTCCCTTCATTTCATTTATAAAGGACTCCAGTGAAAGGATTAAGACCATTCTGAATGAGTCGGGGTCACACCTCAACTGAATCAGCCTTATCAAAACATCCTCCTTACCATAAGTCCACACCCACTGGAACGGGTCTGATTTAAGAACCTGTCTTTCTGGGGCACGTAGAGCTTCAAGCCACCATCCCCTCTAACACCACACACTTCAGCTTTAAGAGTCTTTAGCCACCCTTAACTCATCAGGCCAGTTTCAGATCACTGTAAATCTGCTAGTCGTTCTCTTCTGTCTAAAATGTCCCTCTCCTTCCTTCCAGAGAACATCTACCCATTGTTTAAGGCTTAAAGAAACATTTTTCTGGCATTCCCAGTTAAAATTTACCACCTCTTTAATAGTATCTCTCTTGACACCGTATATACATTTATTGTGACACTGATCATATTTTATTTCATTTATTTGAATACATTTCTGTTAGCTGAATCAGTGGTTTTCAAATTTTAATGTGCATAATACATATAAGAATTACCAGGCTAAGTATAGTGTTGCCATATGATCCTGCAACCCCATTATTAGTTAGATACTTGGAAGAACTGAAAGCAGGGACACGAGTGAACATTTGCACACTGATATTTATGGGGGCATTATTAGTCATGATTTGCAATGGAGGGAGGTGGCCTAAAGGTATATCAACTGATGAACAGAAGGGTGGACTATGTTGTATACATACAATGGAATATTGAGTGGCTGCAAGAAGCAATGAAGTTGTGAGGCATGCAGCTAGGTGAATGAAACTTGAGGACGGTATGTTGAATGAAATAAGCCAGAAATGAAAAGACAGATATTATAATGCTCACTAATATGGACTAACTATAATGTGCAAACACTGATCATTGAATTTGAGCATATGGATTGTCATGGGAAGGCCTGTGGCTAAGGTTTCTAGATTGTAAGCTCTTATAGTAGTCACATTTACTCTTGAGTTGTAATGATTATTTCTAAATTCTGAGATGCAGAACTCTTTGTGTGTGACCTGGTCATTCCTTGGAATTTTGGAATCTGTATGACACCAGAGACTCAGAGCTAGAGTTCCACAGCTATGAAAATCAGCATTATCCCAGAGAGCAACTATTTAAAAGGCTGAAAAAGAGATCAGATTTCAGTTAGAGATTTGAACGAAGCTGATCTGGTTAGGACTAAGGTAAATCAGACTAAAGGGTAATGGATGATATCGACTACATTTTAACCCTTCAACTTCTGTGTGAGACCAAAGGAAGAGGTGTTTATTTGGTGCAAAATTTTTATTTTGTGTAACACACTATCTAATATAAACTAAATGGTCAGTTTATTCAAACACCGTAATTACATGGAAACTTGAATAGAGAGTTAGAGCTTGTTAGTGTGATACCCTGTTGTATCCCAGAATACTCTGGACAGAAAATAATAAAGTATTAGCAAAGTCTCCTAGAGGGGTTTGGGAAAAATGTGGAAATATTAAACTTCTCCACTTGGGGAATTCCTGATATTCTTGCAAGCACTGGGGACAACCAATTTAATAGGCCAAGACCATGATCCTGGGACTTGATCATATGAAACTTGTTCCTGAGGAGGAGAAGGTAAACCTACTTATAAGTATGGCTAGGAGTCACCCCATAGACCCTCTTTTGTTGCTCAGATGTGGCCTCGCTATATATATACCAACTCCCCAGGTAAACTCACTGTTCCCCCTAGAGGGGACATGACTCTCAGGGGTGTCAGTCTCCCTGGCAACCTGGGACATGACTCCCAGGGATGAGTCTGGCCCTGGCATTGTGGAATTGAAAAGCCTTCTTGACCAAAAGTGGGGAGAAAAATGAAACAAAATAAACTTTCAGTGGCTGAGAGATTTCCAATAGTGCTGACAGGTCATTCTGAAGGTTATTCTTATGCATTACATAGATATTGCTCTTTAGTTTCTAGTGTATCAGAATAGCTAGAAGGAAAGACATGAAACTGTTGAACTGCAATCCAGTAGCCTTGATTCTTGAAGATGATTGTAAAACTACAGAGCTTTTACAGTGTGACCAGGTGATTGTGCAAAATTTGTCACTGACACTCCTTTTATCCAGTGTATGGACGGATGAGTAAGAAAATAAAGACAAAAAATAAATAAATAATGGGGGGAATAGGAGGTGTGGGATGTTTTGGTTATTCTTTTTTATTTTGTATTTGTATTTTTTTAAACTTTTTTTTATTGTATAGTATAACATATATACAAAGCAAAGAAATAAAAAAGCAATAGTTTTCAAAGCACTCTTCAGCAAGTGATTACAGGACAGACCCCAGAGTTTGTCATGGGCTATCGTACATATTTTTCCTTCTAGCTGCTCCAGAATGTAGGAGGCTAAAGGGCTTAAATATTTTTTTAGCATCACAATCGACTTTTTCCCCTTCTTTTTTTTGTGAAAAATAACATATATACAAAAAAGCTATAAATTTCAAAGCACAGCACCACAATTAGTTGTAAAACATATTTCAGACTTTGACATGGGTTACAGTTTCACAATTTTAGGTTTTTACTTCTAGCTGCTCTAAAATACTGGAGACTGAAAGAGATATCAATTTAATGATTCAGCTAATTTTGCTCAGCATTATGTCCTCAAGGGTCATCCGTCTTATCATGTGCTTCAGGACTCATTTTGTCTTACTGCTGCATAATAATCCATCATATATTGATCCACTCATCTGTTGATGAGCATTTGGTTTGCTTACCTTTTGGAGATTGTGAATAATGTTGCTATGAACATCGGCGTGCAAGTGTGTGTTTGTGCCATTGCTTTCAGCTCTTCTGGGTATATACCAAGTACTGCTATTGCTGGGTCATAGGGCAACTTGATATTTAGTTTCCTAAGGAACCGCCAAACAGTCTTCCATGGCTGCACCATCATACATTCCCACCAACAGTGCATAAGTGTCTCAGTTTCTCCACATCCTCTCCAACATTTAGGGTTTCCTGTTTGTTTGATAGCAGCCATTCTTATAGGTGTGAGGTGGTATCTCATTGTAGTCTTGACCTGCATTTCCCTTATAGCCATGAAAATGAGCATCTCTTTATGTGCTATTGAGCCATCTGTATTTGCTCTTTGGAGAGATGCCTACTCATATCTTAAGCCCATTTTATAATTGGGTTGTTTGTTCTTTTGTTGTTGAGTTGTATGGTTTCTATGTATATACAGGAAATCAAACCTTTGTCCGGTATGTGATTTCCAAATATTTTCTCTCATTGAGTTGGTTGCCTCTTCACCTTTTTGACAAAGTCTTTTGAGGCACAGAAGCATTTGATTTTGAGGAGTTCTCATTTATCTGTTTTTTCTTTTGCTGCTTGTGCTTTGGGTTTAAAGTTTAGGAAACTACCTCCTACTATGAAGTCTTGAAGATATTTCCCTACATTTTCTTCTAGAAGCTTTATGGTGCTAGTTCTTATATTTAGGTGTTTGATCCACTTTGAATTAATTTTTGTGTAGGGTGTAAGATAGGGGTCCTCTTTCATTCTCTTGGCTATTGATATCCAGTTCTTCCATGCCCAATTATTGAAAAGACTATTTTGTCCCAGTTCAGAGGATTTGGGGGCCTTGTCAAAAATCAGTTGACCATAGATTTGCGGTCTATTTCTGCACTCTCGATTCAATTCCATTCTGTCTTTGTGCCAGTACCATGCTTTTTTGACCACTGTGGCTTTATAATAGGTTTTAAAGTCAGAGAGTGTTAATCTTCCCACTTTGTTCTTCTTTTTTAGGATGCTTTTAGCTATTCAGAGTCTCTTTCCCTTCTAGATGAATTTGGTAGTTAGCTTTTCCAAATCTTCAAAGTAGGTTGTTGGAATTTTGATTGCTACTGTGTTGAATGTGTAGATCGATTTGGGGAGAATTGACATCTTAACTATATTTAGCCTTCTTATCCACAAGCAGGGAATGTCTTTCCATCTATTTAGATCTCCTTTGATTTCTTTTAGCAATGTTATGTAGTTTTCTATGCACAAGTCCTTTATGTCCTTAGTTAAGTTCATTCCTAAGTACTTGATTCTTTTAGTTGCTATTTTGAATGGAATTTTCGCCTTAACTGACTCCTCAGCTAGGTCATTGCTTGTGTATAAAAATGTTACTGATTTCTGCACATTAATTTTATATCCCGCCACCTTACTGAATTTGTTTATTAGCTCAAGTAACTTTGCTGTATATTTCTCAGGATCTTCCAAGTATAGTATCATATCATCTGCAAACAACAAGAATTTTACTTCTTCTTTTCCAGTTTGGATGCCTTTTATTTCTTTGTTCTGCCTGATTGTTCTAGCTAAAACTTCTAGCACAATGTTGAATAATAGTGGTGACAGTGGGCATCCTTGTCTTGTACCTGATCTTAGGGGAAAAGCTTTCAGTCTCTCTCGTACTTCCTCCATTGAGTATGATGCTGGAGATTGGTTTTTCATATATTCCTTTTATCATATTGAAGTAGTTACCTTTGATTCCTATCTTTAGGAGTGTTTTATCAGAAAAGGATGCTGAAATTTGTCTAATGCTTTCCCAGCATCAATCGAGATGATCATGTGATTTTTTTCCCTTTTGATTTGTTAATGTGCTGTATTACATTAATTGATTTTCTTGTGTTGAACCATCCTTGCATTCCTGGTATAAACCCCACTTGGTCATGGTGTATAATTCTTTTAACGTGCTGTTGGATTTTATTTGCTAATATTTTATTGAGAATTTTTGCATCTATGTTCATTAGGGAGATTGGCCTATAGTTTTCCTTTCTTAAAGCATCTTTACCCAGTTTGGGTATTAAAATGATATTAGCTTCATAAAATGAGTTAGATAGAGTTCCTTTTTCCTCAAGTTTTTGGAAAAATTTGAGCAGGATTGGTGTTAGTTATTTTTTGGAATGTTTGATGAAATTCCCCTGTGAAGCCATCTGGCCCTGGGCTTTTCTTTGTAGGGAGATTTTTGATGACTGATTGAATCTCTTTATTTGTGATTGGTTTGTTGAGATCTTCTATTTCTTTCTGAGTCAGGGTAGCTTGTTTGTGTGTCACCAGGAATTTGTCCATTTCATTTAAGATTGTCTAGTTTGTTGGCATATAGTTGTTCATACTATCCTCTTAAGGTTTCTTTTATTTCTTCAGAGTCTGTGGTAATGCACCCCTTCTCATTTATGATTTTGTTTATTTGCATCCTCTCTCTTCTTTTCTTTGTAAGTCTTGCTAGTGGCCCATTAATTTTATTGATTTTCTCAAAGAACCAACTTTAGTTTTATTGATTCTATTGTTCTTTTGTTCTCCCATTCATTTGGGAGTTCTTATAAGTTGTATTCTTATTTTCATTAATCTCCAGATAGCTACTGATTTCTCTAGCAATTTCTTCTTGACCCACTGGTTCCTGAAGAGTGTGTTATTTAATCTCCATATATTTATGAATGTTCTTGTTCTTCGGTGGTTATTGAGATCCAGCTTCATCCCGTTGTGATCAGAGAAAGTGCTTTGAATAATTTCAATATTTTTAAATTTATAAAGACCTGTTTTGTGCCCCAGCATATGATCTATCCTGGAGAATGTTCCATGAGTACTAGAGAAGAATGTATAACCTTGTGCTTTGGTGTTCAATGACCTATATATGTCTATTAGGGCTAATTCATTTATCAAGTTATTCAACTTCTCTATTTCCTTGTTGCTTTTCTATCCTGTTGTTCTATCTATAGAAGAGAGTGGTGTATTGAAGTCTCCTACTATTATTGTTGAAACATCTATTACTCCCTTCAGTTTTGCCAATGTCTTTCTCATGTACTTTGGAGCTCCTTGATTGGGAGCATAAACATTTATGATTGTTCTATCTTCTTGATGAATTGACCCTTTAATTAGTATATAGTGGCCTTCTTTGTCTCTTATGATGTCTTTACATTTAAAGTCTATTTTGTCTGATGTCAGTATAGCTACTCCTGCTTTCTCTTGGTTACAAGTTGCATGGAAAATCTTTTTCCATCCTTCACTTTCAATCTATTTGTATCCTTGTGTCTAAGATGAGTCTCTTGCAAGCAGAATATAGCTGGATGATGTTTCTTAATCCAGTCTGCCAATCTGTATCTTTTAATTGGTAGGTTTAGTCCATTAACATTCAAAGTTATTACTGAAAATGTGTTTCTTGATTCTACCATCTTATCTTTTTAATTTTATTATTTGACAGATCTATATATTCTTTTCCCTCTTTCTTTTTGTATTCTTTAATTACCTTTAGTGGTACTCTTCAATTCTGTGCCCTCCACCAGACCTCCCTCTCCTGTCTTTTTTTTTTTTTTTTTAGCTGGCAGAACTCCTTTAAGTATTTCTTGTAAGGCTGGTCTCTTGTGACAAATTCTTTCAGGACTTCTTTGCCTGTAAAAACTTTAATTTCTCCCCCAATTTTGAAGGACAATTTGACTGGGTACAGAGTTCTTGGCTGGAAGTCTTTCTCTTTCAGGATCTTGAATATATCATACCACTGCTTTCTCACCTCCAGGATGCTAGTTGAGTAGTCTGAAGTCAGTCTTATTTGATTTCTCTTGTATATAGTAGATTGTTTTTCTCTTGCCACGTTCAGGATTTTCTGCTTCTCTTTAACATTTGACAGACTGATTAGTATGTGCCTTGGGTAAGGCCTATTTGGATTTATTCTATTTGGAGTTCTTTGGGCTTCTTTGACTTGTATATTTATGTCCTTTATGAGGGTTGGGAAGTTTTCCCCCATTATATCCTCAATTACTCTTCCTAGGCCTTTACTCCTCTCTTCTCCTTCTGGGACACCAATGACTTTTATATTTGAGCACTTTGTTTTGTCTATCATTTCCCTGAGTTCCCATTCAATTTTTTCCATCTTTTTTGCCATTTGCTATTTTGAATCTTTGAAGTAAATTATCCTGTCCTCTATATCGCTTATTCTTTCTTCTGTCTCTTCAAATCTCATGTTGTGTGCCTCTAGTATGCTTTTTATTTGGGCAGCAGTTGTCTTTAATCTCGGTGATATCCACTATTTTTCTATTTATTCTTTCAAATTCCTCTTTATGCTCTTCTGCTGTCTTCTTGATCTCCTTTATGCCATTTGCTGTCCCACTTATTCTATTAAGTAGAATTGTATGAACATCTTTGATTAGTTGTTCCAACGTCTGTGTCCCCTCTGCTGTTTTAATTTGGTCATTAGGCAGGGGTATATCTGTCTGCATTGTGATATGCTTAGTGATCTTCTGTTGTCTCCCTCACATGTAGCTATCCTGATTGATTTACTTTGGGAGTTGATTTCTTTCAGTAGTCTAAGGCCTTGTGTTTGTGGGATGGTTGTACAGCAGGGAGCAGGGCACGGGGTGGAGCACTCAGTGTGGTGATTTGTTTCAGGACAGGTATGGGCGCAGGTTAGGGATGTGATGCTGATACTTGTGAACGTGGGCACCCAGTGGCCAGGGAGGATGTAGCTGTGCAGGTGCAGTGGTCTGGGGGGTGTAACCCTGGTGTGTGCTGGTCTAAGGCATGGGCCCTTTGTGCGCTTGTGCAGAGCTATGGCAGCAGGTTGGCATTATGCCTTCGTGGATTGGTAGCAGCTGGGACCCAGCTGCGCAGGTTGGCACTTTCTCAGAGCTGAGAAGTGAGGCTGAGGGCCGCGCGCATGTGCGGCTCTAGGACTGCCATAAAGTGTGGTTCCCAGAGCTGAGTGACTGACGTGAGTAGGGGCCTGTGCGCGTGCGTGGGCCTGGGAGTGCCGTAAATGGATGTGCTAAGCTCGGGGAGGGCGGGGTGAGGCTGTGCAACACTATGGTGGGGCTGGGGGTAGCCTAGGTATGGAGGTTAGTGCCCACAACCTTTATGTGCTGGCAACAGCCTGCAGGGAACAGGGAGGAGGAGGTAGTCCTCGCGAGGTGTGCGGGAGAGGTGGGTTGGGTGCACTTGGGGTAGGGGTGGGGGGCAGGTATGTGCACTGGGGGCGGGTGGGGTGGGAGCGCCAGGAG